>JAYRBW010019196.1:0-12782 GCA_036023295.1 Invenusta paracnida
AGTATTAACTATAGACTTGGGTAAATACACACAAGATATTGTGTGGAAAAAGTAAGATGCTCGCTACCAAATATGGACAAATTCAAAAATGTAATTCGTGGTTCCAGACAGCATATTTTTGTTATTACTGATATAATTTCTAATTTCTATTTGCGCAATTTCTGTTATGCACATATGCGAGTAACATTCATTTTCACTAAAAAATGCTCACATATAAATAACATTTTGCTTTCAATTTTAAACGTTATATGTAAAAATTAAAAGTTTTCTTTGTTTACTCTTTTAAACATTATTAAAAACGGATTTGATTTTACAAGTTTTACAATTAATTCGTGTGATTGATAATCTTCCTTTAATCATTTTTTAATGTAATGTATCCGAAATTTTCATGAGATTAAATATATAAACTACTCTACAAGCTTGTCATACCGTCAAATAATGTATATTTTATTATCAGAATTTCAAAAATATATCCATAAACAATAACTAAAATCTAAATCTAATTCATGTTTTAATTTAAATTTATCCATTTATAAACAATTTCGGAAAATACACAAGGATAAATATATTTTAGAATTACTCGTATTTCGAAATTATTTATTTATTATAAGGAGTGTATTATAAAACATAAGATTATAACTTGTAAAATAATAGCACAGTCTGTATAATAAATATATATATTTACGAATGCTATGCTTCGCATACCCTAGAATAAAGGCTAATAAAACGAAGTTTTAAAATTTTATACACGCCATGCTTTATCAATTTTTTTTTTCATACGCGTTGATCAATAATATGGTTTTTAATAAAGAGGTCTAGTAATTCTTCTTAATATATGGCTTATTGTAATACTTTATTACAATAATAATAACTATACTGCAATACACTGACAGAAGCGCGCGCCACAGTCATTTTAAGTTCGGTTTATATCGACTTTGAGATAATTACTTTCTGTAACTAAATACATTTATAAAAACATTCATTGTATCAGTATGACCTTTTAAAATTCTTTGCAATTTAATATTCTGGATTGTATATTTTATTTTTCAATATGATTCTCTGACAAGTTATTAACTATAATTCATTAGGCCTTCCGTATATTTTTATTTTATGAGTATTAAGAGGGATACTCTTACCGCGTATTGTATCTTTGTCGTTCACTCATCTGCCAGTTTCCTGAATATTACTTTTATTTCACGCTTCAAATTAATCCAACATGAATTTTAAAATCGAATTGACGTTTAAATCTTTAAACGTCTAACATTAAAACTCATTAAAAATATTTCATCCCAAAAAAATCAAACACAACCAAACAAAGATTATCGATCTAGTAACTTGCTGTTTGTAAAACACTTGATTAACGGATTTGCAAATTCATCAAGAGCAAAAAATGAATCACGTTACTGATTTCTATACTTTTTGTACAAAAATTAATGTTTACACAAATGGAAATGACTCCAAATCTTTGTTTTTATATAATGCGACTATAATGCAGTGAGTGATTTATTTTTGATTTGTAAACGTTTTGTAAGTAATATAAGAAATTTTGTTTGAAAATATACTATTCGTGTTACATGCTATGATAAGCTTGTGGGTCACAAATACATATTTGAAGTACCATATTCTTTGGGCTGTATTATAGATTATGTTTATATAATTATGAAATAGTATAAAACGCTATAAAACATATTTTAAACTATTTTTTTGGGGCAATTTTAAAATATGAATTTTGTTTTCATTAAATTTAGGTCCCCATGCAAATAACCATGCAGAAGCCTGGCATGGGACACTTCGACACAAATTTCACTCTGCGCCATAAATGAAATTGTCCCATTTCATGCAGGAGTACCAGCAGCACATCCACAATGCGGAACAAATTCGTATTGATCAGCTGCGTGCAGGCCAGCCCCCCACCCGTCCACGTCTTCGTAGATACATTGAATTAGATGTACGACTCGACGCTGCCAAGCAACAGCTCAACCAAACTTGGCATAATCTCGATCAGATCGCCGCTGCTTCCAATAGAAACTCAGGAGATATTCTGTTAGAAGCAGCAGACCGTCATGCCGCATACTGTGGCCATCTTATTGGGTTTCCTAAATTTGTCGACGATCTTTAAAACCAATTGTGTATTTTGTTTATCTTCAAAGGCATATTTTGCATTATTTAAACTTTGTTTTCATCCCTTACCTAAATGTTTAGCTGTATAATTATTTTTTCTTATTTTCACTCTCCTTTCAGCGAAAATAAACACTCCACTACCTTTTAATCTTGAGTTGTTGGTTTTCAATTAAACATTTATTGAGTAATTAAGTTGATTAAAACTTATATTAACTCGTTATTCAAAATAGTTATTCACATAGACCTCCCTAATTAAATGAAAATTGATCATTATAATAAAACATATAATAAGATTGTAGCTTAAATATATATGTATAATACAAGTTTATTATTTTTAACATAATCTTTTTACATAATCTATAAATGGAGTTATCTATATCTTATATTTTTCGTGAACAGTTTCTATTACACATTTTAGTTTAGTTATCTCAAGTATATTATAGGCGATATCAATTAAATGAAACAATTTTAAATATTTTTTGTGTATTATAAAACCAATATAAGGAAAAACCCACAATGCATAGAATTAATAGATTTTTATTGAAAGTATTATTAACATTATTGGATTTGTTTTATATTTATTTTGCAGCGATTTACTAGCTGTTATTATTCTTTAAAACCAATATGTTTTAATATGCTCTTTAAGAATGCAGATCTGCAACTTTCCAAAGAGTAATTTCGAAATCAGTTTCATTGAAGATTTAAATATAAATATAATTGTTAATACTGTGCAGTCGAAAGTTTGTCAAAATATTTGTCAAATGATGTTGTTATTGCAGCTGTTTCAACTTTGTTATTGCAGTTAAATATATAATATATTATTGAAAATAGATTAGTTCATAAATGTAGGTCTGTTTTCAAGTAGGTACAACATATATTTAAATGTAGGATTATACTCTTTTACGAAACAATAGCTTTTTGAAAATAATTTCAACTTTAAAAACAAAAAATATTGATTAACTTTTTTGATTTATCATTAATAAATTGTTAATTTCAATATATAACCCCTAGTTCTGTAATAAACGAAATTTAAAATGTCTATATATATATTTAACTATTATAATATAAAACAAATCACTTTCTGCAAATATTTTCTTATTGTATTTATAATTTAGAAAAAAACGATTTTGAAAAATAACAGTCGAAATGGACCAATTATATATATATATATGCAATATTTTTTTTTACTTTTTAAGAAATATAGCTGATTATATAAAGAAAGAGATATAAAATTATTATACACAGTGTCAGTGTTTTTTAAGGCTCTTGGCATTTATAACTGTCAGTGCAGGATTACTCCAGTTTGTCACAACGGTACATACATACTATATAAGATTAAGTATGTAGATTATCACAGTAGTATACAGATTTGCCAGTCCAAATAAATAGCTAAAAATGTACTTAGAATTACATTTAATGTTCAATCAAAATAAATAATACATAACTTAATTTGGTTATTAACTCTTCCTGTTAAGCGTTTTCTCACATTATAAATTCATGAACTAAAAATTGGCCCCAGTATTCCATAGAAATCTTAACAATACAGTCAGGTGTTGACCTGTCAAAATTAGTCTGTCGTACCTGTCCCATTCATCATATCATATCAATGATGTTCATATATGTGTAATACTTTGGTATGATAACTTGTTATTACTTACTTATTAAACTTTTCGAGAAGTTTTATGATTTGTTCTTTTTCTGTTATGACTTGTGCAAAAAATATAAATTAATGTTTTACGAGCTATGCATTTTTACCAGTTGTAGCACTACCGTATGCGGGAGGGCTTGGATGTACTGCATTGTTGGAAGTGACAATGCGGTAGTGCTACAACTGGTAAAAATGCCAACAATTCCAACAATGCAGTACATCCAGGACCTCGCATACCTTGTTTTACCTGGATTACCTGGATTACCTGGATTACCTGGATTACCTGGATTACAACCTTGTTCATCACTCTTTTCTATATTTAATAATAATAATAATAATAATACTAATATGATCAGATCATTGTAGTTTATGAACGCTTGTGGGGAAATAAATTGTACCCCTTTAGATTACTGGAGATATATTAGATATATATAAATACTCGTATATGAATTTATTATTTTTATTTAACATAGAAAATTATCAAAAATTAACTATTATTCACAGGGCTTCAAATTGCTTTAAATTTTAGTTACCCTATCGCCTATACTTTTCTTGATCAATTGATTACAATTCTTAATAACGATTTTACATATTATATTTTATTAAATAAAAACACTTTGTTTTGTTTAATGTTACTGATATGCATATCTTAAGGGAAAATATATTTTACTTGAAGGAAACTATTAATATAATATAAACTATATTAGTTATTAATATTGGCATTTTAAACATAGTGAACAAAACGAGAGTTGAAACAAAACTGTGATAACTTTGTTTAAATTGGGATATGTCTACCATTTAAGATTGAGCTGCTAATGTTTCACTATATTAGAATAAAATCAATATACCCAAAATTGTGTTAAATAAGTTATCAGTTTTTCGGTAATTTACGCAATTCCTTGATAAGAAAAAATTTCATTTTCTGTTAAAACCACTTTTCCACTTCAGATATTAACCAAGAAATTTCGGATTTGTCCAACAACTCGTTTACCGGGTCTATAATTTATGCACACTCGGATCATGATCGCTTGACGCATGTATTATAGTTATTCATCTAGTTATTCTTTTTCAACACTACTACCTCATTCGATGTTGTTTCATTAAAATTGGTTATGTTTTTATCCAAAATAGAATCTCACCGATTCGCTAACTTCACTTCGAATAAAAAGTTCAAACCAAAATATTGATTTACTTTGAACAATTGTGTCAGTTTTAATTTTTCTTCAATTTGCCCTTTCTTAATATTTTTCTTCACTCCAATAAAACTAAATAAAACTAAGCTTCATTTGAAAAGCATGGCGCAATGCTGATAGTGCATTTTAACAGTATAGGAGGGGTGCTGGCCGCTGATGACATCTCTTAATAAGGTCTAAATAGTTCTCCAGCTTTCGTCGTACTGCTATTAATATTACTGATTAGTTGGAAAAAAACAAATTTTATAGTTTTTTTTTGTTCAAATGTATGGCACGTAATCATTCCAGAACTGACTTTAAATAAAAAGTCCGAGTTAATTATTATGTAACCATCTGCGCTGTTTAAATATCGCAAATTTCTCAGCTAACTTTCACACATTTAAGAAATATAATAATTGCGGTTATACTGCACAGTCAATTAAGAAAGACAAAGGTTACAAAATATATCAGGTTATAAATCATCTGCGGAAACATTAACCCCATTCATAATGAGCATTTTTGCACATTCATATCCCGAAAAGTTCAAAACTCTGACTAATAAAAATACACAGTAAACTTTTGAATTTTGCTGCAATTGAACAACAATATATGTTCATTTTAGGGTGTGCCCGACCTCTCCTCAGGGTGCATTTTAGGGTGTGCTCGACCTCTCCTCAGGGTGCATTTTAGGGTGTGCCTGACCTCTCCTCAGGGTGCATTTTAGGGTGTGCTTGACCTCTCCTCAGGGTGCATTTTAGTGTGTGCCTGACCTCTCCTCAGGGTGCATTTTAGGGTGTGCCTGACCACGCTCATAGTTGTAAATTTCGTAAATGTCACGAAAACTAATATTACTCCATTTGTTTAAGGCAGAAATTACAGGAAGAATGGATTTTATAGATCTCTGGCAGCAAGAGTTGGCTTAATAAATACAATTATTTCATATTTATTGTTGTGTATAACAAATAATAGAACAAACCAAACACAGTATATTAAAATCGTATTATAGAAGAAAAAAATAATATTTAATATTTATTGAGAAATATGAAAAGGAATAATATGAAAATATTGAGTACAAAGTAAATATAGACTTCTGTTAAAAGTTTCATAATACCACAAGTTATTGAAAAGTATGAAAGTGGTGGTCGAATCAAACCATTATTAACAGTATCAAATAACCGATATTTTAATATAAACAAAACATGATGGATCACAAATAAATTTACATAATAAAATCAGGACTGAAACTGTAATCTTCATAAAGAAAGGTAAAGAAGAATGAAAAGAAATAATATATATATAAATTAAAATCGTTTTTGTGAGAAAAATGGTAAAAATGATACCATGTAATGTTCAATTGCAGAACTTCTAATTGCGAATGATCAATGCAAAAGAAAACGGATGGTGAGAATTATTAATGTTCCAAGAATTAAATTTGACGATTTAGTCCGAAGAATTTTGGTTCCCCCACCTGGAATTTTAGAACTTTTGTCGCTGCGGGTTGTTTTACTTGAAGAACCCTTATCTTGTGGTGGAGTCGTGGTGTTCTCATTACTGTCAGTTGCACTTGAAGAACTCTTATCTTGTGGTGGAGTCGTGGTGTTCTCATTACTGTCAGTTGCACTTGAAGAACCCTTATCTTGTGGTGCAGTCGTGGTGTTCTCATTACTGTCAGTTGCACTTGAAGAATCTTTATCTTGTGGTGTTGTCGTGGTGTTCTCATTACTGTCAGTTGCACTTGAAGAATCCTTATCTTGTGGTGTTGTCGTGGTGTTCTCATTACTGTCAGTTGCACTTGAAGAACTCTCATATTGCAGTGTTGTCTTAGCGTCAGTAATGCTTTCAGTTTCGAATTATGAAATTAAAATAGAATAAAACAAAATATATTATTTATTTTATAACGTAAAAATACAAAAATTCAAAATGATATTGTTAATATTATGTTTATTTTCTCTGGTTCTTTGGATTTTTATCCCTATTCCTGTGTCAATGCCCATTAATGGCTTATTTATACATAATTACATTTATCTAATACTCTATAAATGATTCTGATATTCAGATCACAATTTCGATTCTTTTTTGTAGAGAGTCATGCTAGTGTCTATATATTCTTAGATTCGGATACATTTTATAAAAGTGAATTTTTTTATTACATTTTCGATTGATTGAGGTCCTAATAATGAATATAATAATTGGTGAATCTACTGTTTTGTAAAGTTAAAATGTATGATCATTTATATATATTGTTGGGAAACACATCGATAGTTATCCCTTATATCTCTGGGGAATCTTTCTGAGCCTCAGGATCTTTCCAATTTCCAACATATCTTTGTAGGCTATTTTAAAACCAATTTTTGAATTTGATGATGTCAAATATTCTACGTGCGTAAGATAAGTAGGCATTTGAAGAACTTATGTTGACATTTCTTGTCACTAATGACCCCAAGTGGTAATAGCTTGACACATTCAACTGTACCAACACTGCTTATCAATATTTCATTAATCTGTCAACATAGAATTATCAACAGTTTATCTTTTGAGATGCTCTAATATATAAGAAATGAAAGTGGCACTTCCAAACTTGGCCTGATTTTTGCCTCAACTTGGAAGAGCTTCACAGCAAATAGTTAAAAGATTACTCCTGCTAATCATCTTGAAGCCGAAGAAGAAAGGATTTTCAGCATCTCAGTTGTTGATAGTACCTTATAGACACTGGTAATAAAGAAAACTTTCACAAACAATTTCAAAATTGAAAATCAAGTTGATTATGCCAGTTGAAGGAAGGACCAGTCAAAAAGCGTGTTACTTTAATCGTCTTTAAATACTATCAAAACTTCAAAGCCAATAATAAATCATGTGAGTTCATATTTCAATAGTTTATCCAGATATCAAAACCGGAATGTATAGCCGCGTTAAGAAATCATCCCATTTCAAACTACAACTCAATAGCAAGATTTTCCTTGCAATAAATCTACAAATAGTTGTGAGTTTCGTTATACGGATGCAACACGAACTAACTAAACAAATCGATGTCTTATTTGGAGAATTAAGGATCAATGAGACTAAGAATTCTTTGAAATGATCATGCAACACAGATGAGCCTCCCTGTGAATGATAAATTTCCTGATCAGTCATAAAGCACGGTATAATCCGTTAATCATTTCCTTCATATGATATTTAGCTCAATAAACGATCATTTCACACATATTTTGTATTAATTTCATTCTTCTAGAACTATAAAATCAAAAATATGATCAAATTACCTAATAATTCCATGTTTTCTAAAGTGTTGAAATAATTCATTAAAATTACATGTTGTTGTGCAATTAATACAGAATCAATAATGGCTCCTAATTTGAAAAGGGTTTTTTTATTACAAAAAACGAAGCATTTCTCAGTTTTTGTCAAACAAATCAATAAATCTGTGTTTTTATAGATTCCCCTATTAAATTTGATTGATTAGGCAGACAAATTTGAAATAGATCTTAAACACAAAAAAATCAATAAACGTTTTTTTAATGTGCATTCCAACTTATAGATACTTCAAATTCTACATTGGTAGGTAATTTAAGTCTTCAAACGTACCATTAGTATGGCCCAAATATGGATTTGGAAAATCAAATTCGTTTAATTTCATTCACATTGAACTGAACATCGGTACCTAATTAATTCAATTGAATCAAATATTGTTGTCGCCAAAACCTACTGTTATGAATACGACTGGCTACTTACTTCCAGACCTGTGTAAGTTATACAGCATATTAAATTGCATTAAACACTACCTGTAAGTAAATAATTAAATGATTAGTTAGTAAATTCTGAATACTTTATTTTAAATTATATTGAACTTGTTTTGAGCATTTAATTATATATATATATATATATTGGAGTTGCTATAATAAATTATTACTATATGATTATTATACTATCGGCGCTTATGCATATATTTACGGACTCATTATAACCTTGTACTGTTCACATTTAAGAGAATATCATAGGGTACATTTCTTAGATACCTACCTAGACTATAAACAATTTTAGTCGATCTGCTAGTCGGTTTTCATAAAATGACTATTACCCACTCATATAACCATTGAGTAATAATACTAAAAGAGTTCACTCGGTCAAAAAAGCGTAAATATGTTTGTTTAAATATTCAGAGTTTGCCATTTTATATTCCCACCAATGCGATGGTAATATATTATATACATGATGATGATTGATTGCTTAATATTTCAATATTAAACATTTCAAACCTAAAAACATTAAAACTAGTAAAAACACTATATTATTTTGTTATTTTAAAAATGTTATTATTATTTCACCATAACGAGTAAAACTAAGTTAATCAGATTGTAATTTTTAAACAGTTCCTTCCGCAACAATTTTGGGCATAATTTTACACACTAGATTCTTCTTACAGATACTTTTGAAGAACCAAAAATGTTAAGCAGCTAAAAATTAGTAGTCTTTTTAATTTTTAAAGGTCGTCGGTATATTTTTAATTACTCTTATAAAACATCTTGGATAATATTTATTCTCAAAAATGTTACGCATTTTATGTTATAAATAACATGACTATTCCTATACCCATATACATATATTACATGGCATATTAATTTGAATATATAGGATTGTTGGTATAATTAAATTTTAATGAAAAAACAATTTATGCAATAAAACATAATAAATACAATACTATTAAATATTATATAACAAGAATAGAATATAATATGGAGTAGTACAAGCATTAAAATTAAAAACGATTTCAAATCCATAAACGTAACCATAAAATGACAGAGTTAATAGTAGGTACATGAGGCTTATCCCAAATGAGGCTTTAAAGTGTGATAGCTGTACAATGTCGAACACTTAAAAATTAAACATATCATAATCTCGTTTATTACGTAGAGTCACAACCAAAAGCGACTTTTCTTCATTCCATTCAGCTTTACCCTTTGAACTATCCACAGGATTTGGAAGATGAAGGCTCAGTTTGCTAAAAATAGATAATGTAATATATGTATAATGTATTAAATAATTGATAATGAATCGAAAGTTCGTACAACTAAAACAGTATAAATTATAATGTAATAAAATGCAACAGAATATAATTTGTAAATGTGGAAAATACCATTAAGATTTAAAATACAATATTTTAGAGTACTACATGTATAATTTCTTCTCCTACAATAACCATAAAAAGCTGATCAGCTAAAATATTTTTAAAAAGTTTAAAATATAAAAATGTAGCGATAAATAAATTGTATTTTTTTATATATTTACTGTATTGTAACGTATGTATGTATAGTAAATACATATTGTAAGTATATATACATATAATATAGAATGTTTGAAGACACGTGAGAAAGGTTTGTGAAATCCTAATATAGCACTCATACATAATCACAAAATTCAAATTTAAATAATAATTTAAAGGCATGGTATAACATAATAATTATAATAAGATAGTTTTTTTTTGCTTCTAGTCGTGAATCCCTATAGTTTAGAATGAAAAGCAAGTAAAACGTATGATTTTGTTTGATGTATGATGGAAACGTATATATCGAAATCATCTATTTTATATAGACAAAACAGATTGCAGATTCTCTACTAAAACATAAATGAATTACTAAAAGATATTATTAATAATAATAATGTTTTAACCATCAAGAAAAAGGTTACTTGACAACGCAGACTCAGAATCATCTCAGGGCATGCAAGTTTCACTCCTCTAGAAGCGCTCAACAGAGAAGTTGGTATCCATAGATACCAAACACACAGCAAGAAGTTAACGATACTCATCTACTAAAAAGTCATCCAATTTCTCATTGACCACACCAAAAAAAACTGATTTTTGGCATAAGGAACCACCAAACTTTGGACAATGATCCTCACCCTTCCAAGACTCAAGAAAGGAGATGCCGATGCCGAAATGCAATAGGCAATGTGCCATAGAAGAGAGTTCTTACAACCCTGATATTACTGCCTACACTGGCAATTCAACAACTGGTATAGTATATAATATCATCGATGGATGTCGCGGCAACAGTCAAAACCTGCTAATTCCCACATATGGTAATTAAACATCGTTAAAAAAGAAGAAAGTCGTCTGACTTGTACATACGAGGGGCACTTATCGGCCGTGCGTATCAATAACCTTTATCATTAACTACCTTCCCTCGCATTTATAAAAAGACTCCCAGTTCAAGCAAGTCTACATTTCATACGATCAATTGGTCCTCTAACGAGGGCTGAAGAATTTTGCCTTCGATCCAAAAGGAAAGAACTCTCCCAACTAAACAAATCGAAAAAGTATACTATCTTAAGAGATGAACTGCTAGAGGACGGTACAACCATTGACAGCTTCGACATCCGCTAGCATTTTTTGTAGGTCCCCTTTTACGCCATTCCCAACCCTAGGTATATGGTATATATTACTAAAAATGCTTTAATAAAACTTAACCACCACACACTTAAACAAATTAACCCTTCTAACCCTACTCATTTATTTTACCTCAATATACTATATTACCAAGCTTCTCTACCATGCAACAACAAAACCAATTTTCCTCTGCATACCAAAATATTCCTTCGCTTCTTACTAACAAAAATAAATGTATTATTGTTAAATCCCCAGCTGACAGACACTGCCTATTACACAGTTAGTTATATCACACTATTAAACTAATAGCATCGGACTCCATTATTCTATTTCACATACTTTACACTTATTAACTACAGAATTCTTCTTGCACATCCAAGATTATACCACGTTTTATCCTGATGAAGACTTATCTCTTCCTCAGGATAAAATAGAGATATTTTATCAGGATATGTCAACATATTCATGTTTATGTTGGACACATTCTTAAATAAGTCAAAATATTCATGTTAATGTTGGACATATTTGTAATATGTCAAAATATTCGTGTTTATATTATCCTTGTTTCATTATATTAACTCGTTTATATTATCCTTCTCGGTGCACATACTGCAGATAAACATGATCAAATATGTCAACATATTTTCAAATATGTACAAAATAAACTTGAATATGTCGACATATTTGTATAAATATGTGCTCAAAAACATGAATATACCGAGATAGTTGCAAAACTGTTGTTACATGTAATAACATTTACTGAAATCCATATACATATCCTACCTATCATATGCATTCACTTTGTTCATTTTTGTGCAACAGCTTTATCGTACAAATTCACATTTTTTCTGTCACGTTTTTCATATGATGTTCTAATTGTTTTTGTATTTGTTCTTTTTTTTGTTCCCTGTTATTCTTACACTTCATGTAAGATGTTAATTTGTAATTTGCACATATACCACACTTTTAACTGCCTCTTTTGTATCTCGATTCCCACATGATACCAAATATATACGCTTTATTAGTTTAATTATTATTATTAAACATGTCAACATATTCATCTAAATTCTTACATATTTGCTGTATGATCCTTCTCGGCCTACATAGTTTATTTGCCTTTATTTATAACACATTACAACAGAAAAAATTGAAATCAGAAGAGTATAAAGATAATAATATTTCCTATTAAATTAACTTACAGTAGGTATCGTATATAACCGACGTAACATTTACTATACCGGCTATGAACATTACAAGAATAATTGAAAATGTGTCACATCTGCTCCAAATTTCATGTATAAGAAATTCTTATAGGTACATTAATTTATGAATAATATTAGTTATAAATAACTAATAGTGTCGGCCGCACCCGGAAATATATTTTGATACAAATGGACTTAATCCTTCTTCGGAAGCACATTTATATATATTTATATAAATTAATTTTACTTTACATAGA
>JAYRBW010019207.1:0-12782 GCA_036023295.1 Invenusta paracnida
CTCTCTCTCTCTCTCTCTCTCTCTCTCTCTCTCTCTCTCTCTCTCTCTCCCGGTCCCCGTGCTCATGATACTTCAGTCCGGTAAGCGAGTGGAGGAGCCCTCCCCTTTCGTGACCCTTCAACTGGACAACCGAAAGGAGTCCTCCACTGTCAAAGCCCGCACACCCAACCCAACGTGGGAGGAATTTTTTCAGTTCCTTGTCGTCAATCCGGATCTTGATGTTCTCAATATTACCGTGAGTTCTTTGCCTTTCTTCCTGTTTATTGTTAAATTTTCAATCTACATCAGAGCTATAAGTAATTATAGCGACGACAGACCTATTATGACGCAGTTTCATTCTTCAAGATCCAATTTAAAAAAATAATGCTATTTGCATTATAGTTTGAAGGAAAATGATTGTTCAATTCGAAATAAAAAAGCTTGAAGGAATTATCAAATTATTGTTTTCATCTTTGAGTAATATATTTATCTATTTTATGAAAAATACTTCCGACTTGCATTCGCCATTTTGTGTTAACGTTTCTATGATGATAGAAAATCTTACTGCATGTCTGTCTTTTCGTCTTTTTAACTTTACAATCATTTGTAAAGGCCAATTTTTACTTTTAATATTTGGTTAAAATGTTCATATTTAGACGAAATTTCGTTGCTTACATTGTAATGATTAAATAGTCTTTGCTATTTTATCTCCTATTTGCACCTTCAACCACTAACCAATCAACATTCAACAGGTACATGACGACAAGAAGAACTCAGCTTTGATTGGTCAATGCAAAGTTAAGCTCAAGGTCCTTCTTTCCGAGAAGGCCATGACCTTGGATCGATACTTTCGACTCACCGGCGCGAACAACCCCAATGCTGTCATATATCTTCGTCTGGCACTCCGTGTAATGTATTGATTTTATCTTTCTGTTAAAAGTTTTATTAAAAGTTTCTGTTAAATGTTTTATTTCAAAAAAAGAAAAATTATTGTTTTCATCAGTTTGCGTTCTTTTAACTAAGAAAATATAAATAACATATCGTATTTTACAACTACCTAATATACAAGTTTTATGTATTGAGTGTTGTGAATATATTGGGTCGATAATAATATGTGATAATACTCACTGAGAGTATTAATCGATATAAATGACAGAATATATGATAAATTAAATTCAGTATATTTAAATAAAATAATTCAAAAATTGATTGATAAAATCTTTTAAGGATTGTAGTCGAAAGAATAAAATGTAATCTTTTAAATAATGAAATATATTTCATAAAACTGAGTTGTTGGAAAGACTGCTTCAATTATTGCTATTATTTAATTAGTACTGAAATAATAAGAACTAAATAGAATAATGAAGAAAAACACCCCCAATGGACGCCCACTAGGCCTTGGTCCCAGGAAAGGAGCAGTCGGTCACCAACCGCGCCCCCACTGACGATGGGCTGTCGACAACTTCCTCCTGTCTTCTCGATACTGGTCCCAGTTCTTCCGCAGCGCCCCTGGCAACGGGAGAAGACGCGGAGAATCCTGATTGGTGGAAAAAGCAGCCACGGCCCTCGGCAGTCACTCAGAAGCCGCCAACTGCTGCAGTCATACCCGCCATCACCACGACAACGCCCGGAGGAAGTCAGATGTTGGCAGGTGGAGAGGCGGGTGACAGACCGGTCAATGGTGAGCTGCATGGCAAGATGTCAACAACACCACATAGTGGAGCCAGCGGCGATGGTCATAAGTCGTTGGAGCCAAAGGTGTGTTGTCATGCTCTAGGCGCTTCTTATTCCAAGTATGATTAGTCTTATGTATTTTAAAAATACCGCTAATTTATTATTAATACAATTAAATAGGTAATAAATATTTATTACTTTTTTGTTTTTCTATCTCCGTGTTTCTATCGATTTTTTATTGCTTTGGACACACCAAGTGTCAACAATGCGTGATAACGATCTTTTGAGACGTATGTCAGCTGGCAATCCATGATTAAGTTATACTGTTTGAGAAGCCAAGAAAAAGGGTCACTGCTGCCTGTCAGAAATCCCCAACTGCGACTTCAGGGGCTTACAGATAGGCTTGACCAGGGATCATCTAGGAGTGGTAAATGATTGTATTCAGCGATGAGACTTCATTAATTCGTCGAATACTGTTGCTTCCAACTATTCGCGTTATTTGACGGCCCACAAGTCACTCGAGAGGAGTAAAATAAGATTTCTCTGAAGGATTTGTGACGGTCGGAACGCAGATATTTCCAGCTTTAAGAGGCCACCTTAAGAGTGCTTGCTAGCCTGCCAATAGGGTTCTCATAGAGTACTTGTTACCTTTCGATCAGTCTATAGAGGAGGGTTCATTTTCCAACGGTAAAACGCCTCTACGCTCAGGAAATCTCTTTCACTCAATGTTTTCTCCGTGACAGCATTTAGGGAAGGTTTACGTTGACTAACGCATTCACCAGTATTAATTCTTGCGAGCATATTTGGTCGTTCATTACGGACAAATTGGAGGATTGAGAAAGCAACAGCTTGGGTGAGCTGGCTGTGGAGAGAATTCAACATGTGGCAGTTGAATACCTACAGACACTCTTGAAGTCAATGACAATGTATCGGCCAGAAACAAAATTTAAATTTGCTTTCCTGCATCGTAAATTTTCTTTGCATTTTGTCAAAGTATTGAATGTCTTTTCAATTACAATTATATTTTATCTAGGCTGGTGAGATGCATTATTTCATAAAAAACTTACTTTAGAATGTTTGATAGCTGAATATCACTGTCTAACTCTCACTAAAACATGTATGATGCTAATTTAAATCTTTTTCAAGAATTTGAGACATGAAAGTGAAAAATCTAGGTATGCCCATTTCTTTTGAGAGGGTATGTATTTATTTAAAGCAATAAAGCGTGATAATATTGTATTATTTACAATGTGATTTAAAGCTAAATTAAAACTCTTAAATTGCGTAGCTTTTAACAGTGACTAATAACAAATATGTATTTTTCATGAATATTACATGCATATTATATATATGACTTATAACATGCTACGAGTTTAATGCGAGCATGTTCGATATTATAAATATTAATATGTAAAAGATATATTATAAATACGATAATTTTTTATAGAAATATATAGTATTTATATTCCTCAAATTTATAATTGATTTTATATCATTGTTTGAATGGTCACTTTATTGATTCCTTAATTAAGAAATAGATAGGGGTTACATGACAATAACTCCACGATAATTATTGCAACTTTTATAGACGAGAGTATCTTTCTCTGGTATTCCCTTAAAATAGTTGGTTCCCAACGAGTTCATGCGGACGGAGAGTGGACGCAGTGGAGTGAGCAGTGTCCAATCAGGACCCAGCATTCAGCTCACAATTCGGTACGCCCAACAAAGGCAGAAGCTCATCATCGTGGTACACAAGGCTGAGTGAGTCACATGCATACACCTTCTATAACACTTCTTCTTAAGCATTTTCGGTGTTGTCAGCACTTAACAGAGAGTGTAGATATTTATTATCCAATCCAAGAGAATGCACTCAAGTCCATTGATCGGATGGTGTTCTTTAATTTCTTCGAGACCGCCCTTTATGATATGATATATGTATTTCTCATTGGCATCACATGTAGTTGTATGTGTTCACCAATTTGATCTCCAATATATTATATTTGGTTAAGGATGTAGAAGGCAAGCAAAATATATTTAATATTTAATTTCACCCAAGCATTAAATTATAATGTTTTAAATCAATTAATTTAACTAAATTTAAATTACATTTTGACTATTAAGATTATAAATTAGTAGTAAGAGAAAGTGGAGCGCTAGCGTTACAGTCCACCTATCGTTCGACCGATCAAACTTCAAATACGGCTTTGGCCAATAAAAATACACAGATATACCGTGGCAAAAATCGTATTTGACTGTGATTGGTGTTAGTGGTATGTGGGCGGAGGGGGAAGGGTAATCATGTGAGGAGCTAGCGCTCCACCTCACTTACTACTTTAGTTTTCTCAATTTGCCTAAAATCCTGCCTTAAGACATCATACTAAGGATAGAATTCTTCAACGCATGTATAAAATGCTTCGCTTGTTAACATATAGATTGTCATCTTTAAGTATTTCCCTAATCCTATGTCCAGGAAGATCTGGTCTCATGAACCTGATCGTCTCCCTGATCCTGGTGTCAAAGTGACCTTGCTACCCAAAGAGTTAACTCAAGGGAAACGAAAGACGAAGTTCATGCGGAACACGAGAAGTCCTGTTTTTGATGAAACGTGAGTTCTGGCATAATTTGAAAAGCTCTATTTAATATACATGCATTCAGTCATTCCTTTAAAAGGTTGTAATTCTTTTTAGTGGTACAATTTTGATGTGTATGTTTTATAACAAGGTTACTTTTATTAATTATTTCATTAAAACCTGTTATATAAAAATATTGTTCGCAAAATATAGAAACATATATTTAAATTTCATATCTATTGAGATAGGAAATTAATAGGTTTTCTTTTATGGTCTGTCTTCTGTATGATTACGTCTATAAATTTATAATATAATTTATTACAGAGCATTATCATTTCTGAATTACGTTTTTTTTTAAATAAAATCAGTCATTTATTTGTAGTTAATTTGATAAATTATGCCTCTGCCATTTTAAAAGGCTGAGGTCTCTTTGGGTACTTATCATGGCTTACTAAATGTCTGACATACATATACCGAGTTTAGTCGCATTCTATTAATAAAGCATTCGAGAATTTCATGATTAGACTTTTTTAAATATTTTTTTCTGCTTGAATTTAAAAGTAACACTTGGAATGTTTAACAAAAAAATAATATATATAAAAAGCTTATTATATTAGCCAGCGATTTTCAGGTGCAGAACGTGTTGCGTGTATCACTTCTATTGTTTCTTGAGCAAATGTTGCTGTAAATCGGCGGATCACGTTTGTCAACAGGGGAATATTAGCTTACTCGGCAATTTGGCCCTATTTTCGTCCTGGACATCTCACTCCAGTGGTAACTAGCTTAGTTACTAGATATGCTTCTCACTAAATAAAACGTATAAGGCTTGAGAGAGGCCTGTTCGAAACACCAATAACAAATTAAGATTTAAGAGCTTCACAAAAATGCCATTTTAAATTGAACCTGGAACTAACAATGAATAACAAATGTTGCGTGTAATAGCAAAAATGCTCAAAATCGGACAAAAAGACAGCTCTATTTCTATAACAAGACATTATTTGAACCCGTTAGTTAGTAGCCACATAATAAGCTTTTACCGACTTGCCTTATGAACCAATCAGATTTGAGTTCCCTCTGCACCCCGGAGACCTGGCGATAGCTAGTACGCTGATTGAAGTCCGCGAACGTGTGGGCTTCCTTCGCTCCAAACAGTCGATCGGACTGGTCGAGATACCGTTGACTCGATTCGAGCAGGGAAAGTCCTCCACTGAGTGGTGAGTACCAAATCTCTCTCTGTCTATCCTCTGCCTATTTGTTTCTTTGGCTGTCTATTTCTCGGTTTGTGTATGTCTGTCTGTCTATCTGTCCGTAAATTTGTCGGTTTGTGTATATCTATCTGTCTGTCTGTCTGTCTATTTCTCGGTTTGTGTATGTCTGTCTGTCTGTCTGTCTGTCTGTCTATTTGTCGGTTTGTGTTTGTCTGTCTTTCTGTCTGTCTGTCGGTTTGTGTTTGTCTGTATTTCTGTCTGTCTGTCTGTCTATTTGTCGGTTTGTGTATGTCTGTCTTTCTGTCTGTCCGTGAATTTGTCGGTTTGTGTATATCTGTCTGTCTGTATATTTGTCAGTGTGTGTATATCTATCTGTATGTCTGTCTTTGTTTGTTTCTTTGGCTATCTGTCTGTTGGTGCATCGATCTGTATTTTGTTCGTATCTACATCAAACATGTTGATGTATAGTACCTACAATATCTATCTGTTTGGTATATTAGTTGAAGTCTTTGTTTTTTGTGTTTTGGGCTTGAATATCTTTTTCTCGTGGTAGTATTAGACTTAAAACCACACCAAGTAGCTTCTACTATAATTAAAAAGCGTAGCAAATTTTTGACTACTTTATTATAGAGCTTCTTAATAAGAGTATTATGTGATTTTAGTATTAAGCTTTTCAATACATCTTTATGTGTGTAAGTTACACATTTTACCTTTTTACAAGTTTATCTTTCAGTGATATGCTCTTTGTTTCAAATAAATGTTACATACTGCCAGCAGCAAACAAATAATAGGAGGAAATACTTTTTAAAATGTACTTGTTTTTCGTTTTCTTTCGATATTCCCAATTTCAATATTCTCAATAATTCTCACCAGTCGTCTAGCCTATCCTCCTCCATTCCTCTGGCTGATACTATCGAATCTAATCGATGAGAAGTGATCCCTCGTGCGCCCTCTCAACACAGAACAGCAGGACATCATTACGCTGTGCCCTTCCATCTACCTGGGGTTCAGAGCTGACTAGCTGCATAGTAGTTCAGGCTGAACACCAGTGAATACCACCCATGGGCTTTCATTCTTAACAGTGATCGGCAGTGTCCGCGCTCTCTCTCTCTCTCTCTCTCTCTCTCTCTCTCTCTCTCTCTCTTTCTCTCTCTCTCTCTCGCGCTCTCTGTCTCTCTCTCTCGCTCTCTCTCACTATATTGATGGTTTAGTTTCTTTGCGAATCTATATCAACTTATATCATCATTTCTTTCAAGGCGTCGACATAAGACAGAACAGATCACTGGTGAAAGATAAAGATGTAAGGATATCTTCATACATGCTTGTTTACAGCATACAAAAGGCGGGAAATATAAGCAGCATAATTGAAGAGTCTGCGGGATTTCTTTGCGTTTCTATGACTACGATTTTGCATGAAGATATAGTTTTCCTTGTAGTTAAAAGCAGTCTACCGCTGCCGCAGCTGTCACTTCTAATTTTCCTTTCTTCTAATTTGAATATATGAAAGGTGTCATTATAATAAGTGTCTGCCCATTGACGCGCATATTACATATATTATACATACCTATATATGTACATATTATATGCGTTTAGTATAGGTCGGGCTATTAGAAAAGTTCACACTACAGGCTGGTGGAGTTAGTTATGCGAAAAGGTTAACCAGTTCCTGATTTTAAAGGATTTGTTTTTCAGAACAGTTCGATGTTGCTTGTTTTGCTAAGTTTAAAGTGGTTTGTTGAAGTTTGTAAACAACTGGCATTACATTTATTTCAGCAATAGATAGAGATAGCAAAATAAGGAAGTTCAAATTGAGACTAATTGAGACTAAGTTAGAACGGAATTTATGCGGAAATAGTATTATCTTTTATAATTATTTTATAGAAAAAAATAGTCGGTTACAATTTTGTGAAATAGTAGTAACATTGTATATTGTTTACTAGTGGCTAGATAATTAGCTTATCTGACATAAAACAAGTTCATAATAACTCAAAGTTAGTGTTAGTTTTGCTGTTGTCATTAAAAAACGAAATACATTTAATTTTTAGCTTCACAACGACGCAGATGTCTGTCTGTGAACTGAAATTCTGTATAAACCATAAAGGATGTGCTTAATGACAGTTTTATCTATTCAGTTAATTGAATGCAAAATATTCTTTGGGTCGTATAAAACATTTGAATATTTCATTAGCCTTGCTTAATTGTTTAAAATAAAAATATAAGATTTTCAAATGTTAGCACATAGCATTTTATTCATTTTATACACTATTAATAGACTATACTACTTATTTTAAAATGAGTATTCATTATGTAACAACTGTAAATAATACTTTATATAAATATTTTTTACGTTTCAGGTTTAGCTTGTCTTCAGATTCAGAGATAAGTGCAAGCACAAGTCAAAACTATAGTACGGATCAGGAGACCTAAGCTTATTAACACTATTTTGCTTTTGTATTTTATTTGAGAATTTTGGGCAATCAACTACCATTAACTACTTATTTATTTATATCAAATCTTTATTTCTGGTGCTAACATGTATTTATTATTCCCGCCCCCTCTCTTCTACTCAAATTCTGACCAATCATAAACGAGAATTCTTTATATTGTATATAGTTTAATGTTGCTGTGTATGCATTCATTCATAATAACAGTATTATGATATTATCGCCTTATTGGCTTGACGTGATAATTTTATGCTAATTACAATCATTATAAATATAAACAAGTGATATTTCAGGGCAATCAGTCTAAACTCTTATGTATTATATCTCAGTAAATAAGTCATAATTTTGAGATTGGTATATTATAGCGTATTTTCAGTGTTTTTTTCATATCAATGGTATTGTATCACCAATTTAGATGTACTTAATATTTATTTTCTAGCTTGAATACATTATTTTCCAAAAGATATAATATTTAAACGGTTCTATTTTGATGTGCCTTTATTGTTTTGTCTTTAATTTATAAATCAAATTGTATCATTTAAAAATAAATTATGACTTTACATATTTTAATTTTGTCTAACCTTATTTCAATAATTTGTATAATATTAATATAACTCATTTTATTATTTATTATATAATTTAATTATCTTGCATGGTTTTTATCTGATATATGTTTGGGATGCGGTATGGAGATAAATAATAGCAGTATTATGTACTGTATTGTATTGTAGGATAAATTGAACAACTCAAATGGTAGTATTTAAAATATTTCAGATTAGTCAATTTATCTGTAATTACAAATTTAACATAATAGTTATAAAGTATGAAAATGTAAACAATTTAACTTAAGATTTCTATGTATGTACTATTTCTAGTACTATTTAGTATTGACTTTATTATGCACCTCTCCGAGACTAATTTTAATATATAGAATTTATTATTTATTCAGAATTATGCACGAATATTCAAAAGAGGACAAACTTGTCTCGAAACATTGACACCGAGATTAACACGCAAATATTTTCTTTTCACAATAATAATATAGTAAAAGTGAGGATAGAGCGAATGTTCTATTTAAAATTAAATATTCAGTATCGTATTAAAAAATCAACACTTAAAAATATGTCTTTGACATGATATCGAAATTTGATTATTAAGAATATATCGAATACTTCGTGGATTATATAGAAATAGGTAATCAAATTTAAAAATTCTTCAAAATTAATTCACCCCGAGGTCACCATATTAAAAAAAATATTTACAGCAATTTGATTTTTATAAAGTATTATACTGCATACTACTTGTAATTAGTAGTATGTTTATTTTTTATTCAATATTAAGAAAATAGAATTTTACTGAAAAGCAATGTATAGGTATTTTTTTATCTTAGTGGAATATTCTAGGCATAGATAATTGAGATAGATAACCCATATTCTTATAATAAACTGCGTAATTTGTATGGTGGATAGCGTTATAGTATATGTACGTATCTTAAAATGGTTTACTTACATTATTATGTCATAGAATAATATTAAAATATAAAAGCTATGATATTATCTAATTAATATTCGGGTGCTTCTCGTGCTTTGCACGATCAATACAATCTGTTAATTCAAATTTGATTATGGACCAATGGGATGGTCTATGTGGTATGTGCCAATTTTTTAATTGAGCTCGTTTTTTGGAAATTGCTAATTATTCACCTGATTACTATCGGAAAGTGTATTTTGCTATTAATTTTATTTTTTGAGAGCTTTAATCCCAGATTTTTTTAAAGTAAACCCAAGTATACAGAGGTAACCTAAAGGATTTGACTTTTGTTTATAAGAATATACAATATCATTTAAAAGTTTATTTATCCAACTTATAAAAAATCTATCTTGTACAAAAGTGTTTCATTTACCTCAAAACACAAGCAATTGGCCGGACAATGTAAAACACTTGAAGAAATTGTTTTCCTTTTTTACTAAAAAACTTTTATTCCACTAAATAATGAAGATGTACATATGTGTTCAATGCCAAATAATTCATTTAATAATAATCATAACTTTGCATCAAACTGTTAATCTACTTATTTAAAATGTTTCATACTACTATATTATTGCGGCGATTGAATATTTCATGCTTATGTGTTAAATTAGTTAATGGAGAGATGGTATAAATTTTAATAATTCGTTTATTACAGTATTTAAAATTATATTCTACTACTATAATATAAATATTACAATTTTGATAATCTATAATAATTTCAAGAATGAGAAAAAACCAAATGAATCTAAACAAAATAGTATAAATCTAATAAAAAAAAATATGTCGAAGTTATCACCATAAGTTTCTAAAGGATTTTATGAAGAATAAGCCTATACTCTATACAATACAATACTCTAAAATTAAGTAAAGAATAAGAGTAGATTCAGATTCTAAAAAGCCAAAATGGTCGAAAAGCCAATTTTCAATGAGCAATTGACTCCATAGCTCGATTTATTGGAGTTTTTCTCCAATCGATAGTTTACGAGAAAGTTCCTGAAACCCATGTACTGAGGCAAAGTCGTAGTAACCATTGTTTGATAAGTGATGGTTTTTTTACTATACTATGATGTGATCTAATCCGATTAGTTTCTCATGGCAACATATGGATTGTGTTGGTATGTCCAGATGCTATATTTATGGATGCACATGTTCAGAATGAGAAGGCGTATAAATGCCAATGCACTTTATTCATAGTAGACTTCAGTATCTTTTACCCATAATTGATTTGTTCCTTGTTTTACAAAAATGCAGTGTAATGACGAAAATATGATCAGTTTTAATATTGTTCCACATAATTGCTCGACTGTGTTCCGCGTCACCCGAGATGATTCATTTTTAAATGAAATATAATGTTATTAACTTTATGTTTGTTTTGTTTTTTAAACAATCGAATTTTACTTCCTTGAAATGTTTATTAAACGTGGTTCAATAATGTAAAGTGTTTAAAAAAAATATGATTATGTCAAAAAGGGGCCACATTCGCTGAATTTACTCTACGTTAATATGTAAAATATCATCTTTAATAAATCTTAATTTCTCCAAAATTAATACCCATATCAAAATAATAGACATACACGATAATTTCATATTATAAATGTATATTTTTAAATCATTATTATATATATGTTTTAAATTTACCATCAAACATACAACATATTTAAGTTAGATTAATGTTTCACATCAACTTTGAATTACGAAATTATTTACTCAAGATTAAATTTGTAATCAATTGAAAAGTGTAAAATATTAAAATTGTAATTTTCTATATAACTAATAACTCTAAGACTCAAAGCTCATAATATACTTTTACTCAGGTAATTGGAGAAAGTTTAGATATACACTTGATATATACTCTCTTTTGTTAAGGCGTATATTTATTTAGATATTACTCATAAAGTGTAATAAGATAAGTGTAATAAAGACATTCATTGTTAATGATTATAATATAATATACAATAAAGTGGATTACGCATGGTACATTGTGCATTATAGTCTAGACTATTTTATGATATTTAGAAAAAATTGATTATCAACTAACGTTAGTGCGGGCAGCATAAAGCGTGACATGCCGAGAAATCCTCTCTTACATGCTACTTCCAGTTTATAAGGAATAAATATCGTCAACTCGCCCCCATTGCGGCATTCGACGGTTCGAAGTGTATACTGCTAGCTCGGGGAATATGCTCCCCATTGTTGTACTGTCGTTTCTAGGAATTTCCTCCAATTTCGTCTGCAATTCCCAGACAGTCCCGATAGGCTACAAGGTTAGTACCGATCGTCATTTTTGCTCCTTCAAATGCGTAGCTGCTTACTTGATTTTAAAATTAACAGGTTTCTTTCATATTTGTGATATTAATATTGGTGAATTGCAGTTTGCATACTTTTAGTATCTTTTGTAAGAGAATATAAAGAATAAATAAGCACACTTATAAGGTTTAATTTATTTTTTAAATAAAAATGACTTTCAAATATTGTAATTTTATTAGTTACAAATTATATTGTTTTAAAAGAAGGCACATGTTATGCAGTTATGTAGATATAGGAATGCCATGATGTTCCATCACTTCAAACTATTTAACTTAAGAAAATTTCGAACAGATTTAGGAAACCTGTTTGATTGCCATTTATTTTAAGATTGGTTTTATTACAGTTTTGTGAGTCTGCATATTTGCGCTGTTGAGTTACTCTTCACTCACTAATAATTGCTAATACATATTAAATGGTTAAATAGATTTATTTAAAGGATACAGAAGTAGTAGAAACCCCGAATACCAACTGGGCTATTTTGTACTTCATATCCCGTGGGGTTAGGGAGACCCACCTCTTATAAGTTTTGGTAAACGTCACATGTAAATCAATAATAATAGTTTGTAATATATTTCATTACAAATTGTCAAATATTTTTTTTATAAAGAAGGATTAAATAATATTTGCATTATTTTATTTTTTTAAATCATAAAATTTTGAAAAATAATAGATATTTCTATTTTGATAAAAACACCATTTTTGTACTTCGTGATATATTACATGCAAAACTCCAATTAATCAATACCAAATCAGAATTCCATCGATTGAGAGAGAATTTTTTTTTGTAATATAAAAAGTATTTTTAGTTATTTTGGACAACAAACTGCTTTTCTAGGCTGTTGCTTTGGGTCACAATAGTGAATATAGCGCTAAAATTTGTAAAACTTTATTTTAGGAAAGTTACAGAAGATTATAATGGTCAGTATGTTTATATAAAAATCAGAGCAAAAATGCGGGAAGGCGTGTTTTAAAGACCCCCTGCTATAAGATTAATGGTGCACTTTAGAGGCCCCCTGCTATAGGATTAGTGGTGCACTTTAGAGGCCCCCTGCTATAGGATTAGTGGTGCA
>JAYRBW010019218.1:0-12782 GCA_036023295.1 Invenusta paracnida
TTTTGTTATTTTTCATTTAATTCAAATTTATTTACATTTATATGGTATTAGTGAGGCGCATTGGTCGCCTTTTATTATTATTAATATATATAGGATGGCTATATAGCTAAAGTTCAGTTGTATAAACACAATTTGACGACTTGGAAATTTAGAAATATATCGAAATGTATGGTTTAGTAAATGACCGATAACCAGGATATGAGTGTAAATTATATTTATAAAATCATTAATTAAATTGTAAAACTATTTTTACAATAATTTCGTTTAATTTGCTAATATTTCATCTAGGATTTAAGAAAAGGGAATTGTTTTCACTTGTGAGCGAAGAAATTGTTAGGGCAAGAAAAGAGTCAAGTAAAAAACAAATGCGCTTATATTTGTGAATTTTATGTATGTATTATTTATTATATTCTTTTCATTTTAAATGAATTTTAACATTTTGTCTTTTAGAATTTATGAACAGTTATTTTTGTCTTTTTCTTGAAACATTGTCTTTTGTTATTGTCAGTATATTTAGAACTCGTATCTATATTGACTTAAAAAATATAATTATTAGCGTAAATAATTAAAACTTGATATCACTTTTGCTCAAACCCTCTATATGAGTAAAAGTGATATATCAGCATGCATAGGTACCAATATTTATTATGCGTGATTAAGTTTAACTAGCTTTTTATCTTGCGAATTAAGCGTTATTTTTTCAATGAATCATAACGTCTGCCTTTATAGTTTTCTGAATCTTAACGTCTGTCTATAGAATGTAGCCGCCATTTTGCATCGTACGCGTATCAATATAAATTGGGGCAGAGATAGACAGTACCAATTCTTAAGGTAAAGGGATATTATGTAGATTGACTTACATACTTAAATGCTGATTGCATACACCGCCATGCAATGTAGTACTGTTTGGTTGGTGGGAATGTTAACTTACCAAGGTCTTACAACTTATTCCTGGCTGGCCACGATCCTCTATACCTTGTGTGTTCCATTTACTTTGAATTTCTATAACGGGCCAGGATGAATTTCTTATATACTATAGGAGAGCAGCCATATGTTAGAATTTAGGCATACCGGTTATATATTGTGGTACCTTTATAGTGAGCTATAGACTTAGATTATGGTACCTATAACAGAGGAGTGTTCCACCTTCCATACGTTGCTATAAGAACAAGAGAGAAAGGACCATATATAATATATTTATTAAAACTGTCAGCTACTATAGAGTAAAAAGGGGTACCTATACAAGAATCTATGTAACTAAACACAGAGTAGTGCCTTTACTTTAAATTACATATTAATCGAGGGCTCTCGGGGCATTGTGTGTGTATCAATAGAGCGCAAGCTGCAGGCCTCTGGATAGTACTCAAACAGTAGATTTTCGTGCTTGTTTCGTTGTCAATAGCAACCATGTTAGCGTCTAGCTAGTGTCATTTTGAGTTACGTTGCTTTCTATAGGTAATCATTTGAGCGGATGTTCTAGACAATATAAGTTTAACCAGTTGTCCATGGAAGTCTGCGGGGTTTTTTGTGTTGATCCTTGCGAGTTCTAACTGCAGGCTTGCAAGACTGTAGAAGGCAAAGGGGGGTACTTTCTGTGTGGGGATAAGTTTAGCTGGAGATTTAAAAATATGTCATTCTCATTTCTTAGAACGTAGTGAGAGCGTATTTTGTGTATCTGCTGCATCTTTGGTTTGGGCCTATAACTGACACCAAAATGAGTTTACACTGTTACTACAGAAGTGTATATAGAAGAGAATCTCAATTCATAGTTTGTATTGATTTGTGATGTGAGAGGAACATGCTATTGTTATTATGGTGAATTGAACTATACTGCACGCCTAGTTACGCCAATGGTGACTTGATGCCCAAATGGGATAATGGAAACATTGCCATTGATCTAAATTTAATGCAATACTTATATACTCCCATATTAAGAGTATTATTTTATACGTGTACGTAACGATGTTAACCATAATTTATTCTTGAGGATGTACATAGATACTGAAGTCTTACATTTTATAAATACGCATTGATAATGCTTATTACAATATACACTCAAAGTGTGTACTCCTATACACACTTTTTAAGTATATTGATGCAATGTGCTATAATTAATTTTGCATTAAGTCATCACCCATGAACGGTATATCTAAAAGATCTCACTATTTCCCTTTGAATTTTCTTTGAATTCTTCTGTATTGAATTTAAAGAAAATAAGAATAACATTAAATCTATAATTTCCTCAATTTAGACGAGACGTGCCAAATCAAGGGGATAACTTAATTAGAAAGTTAAATGAACGTATACAATATTCTAAATGTATTATTGTAAGCATTTTGGATACATATATGTAGATACATTTTCTTCATTTTTTCTATTTGTTTTATCATTCTTTGCGTTTTAATTCATTTATCCTAATTTAGTTTTCTCTCTTTTCGTTTCGTATTCTCTTCCATGCTTTCCAGTGTTTCTACTTTATTTTTTTACACATTTCTCATTTTCTGGTCCTTTCTAGTTCTTCTTCTATTCCTTAGCTATTTTTCTTATCTTACCTCTCCTTTCTCTCTTATCTTTTCCATTCCCTTTTCACCCATAACCGTAAATGCTATCAATGTTAAATCCTGTAATTCATGTAACCTCTTCTTCTCTTCTCTCTTTTCCAGGACCTGAACCTGGCAGTGGTCGGATCGCAGATAGTTGGAGTGATTCCTCTTCGCGCCATTCTGCTCACAGCTGATCACTTCATTGAAGAAGAGAAACTCTTCATCCTCGAAGAAGACCAGAAGATTCGACTTGTAAGCCATTTATCTTTCTCCTCTATATCACCCCCTATGGCATAACCCTCGCACCTAGAATATTGTCCACAAATCCTCTTTCGTTTTTTCTTTGACCAAATAGGTGATGGAACGGCTTGGTCTCAACTCTCTGACTACTTTTAACCCCAAGGAACGAATCATTGAGTACATAATCGATGATGATGACACGGATGGGCCGCTAGTGTCTCTCTCTGTGAAAGACTTCGTGCTCACTGTGGGGAGTCGAACTGTCACGCCCGGCGGTGGCTCTGTAGCTGCACTACACTGTGCTTTGGTGAGTTAACGAAGTCCTGGATATTGGTGCAAACTATAGATGTCTCAAGAGATTCGACCATAGAATATGGATACTATAGGGTGTATTTTTACTCTATATTGTCAATATTTAATGATGAATAAGTAATGTTAGCAAAAAAATTTAATTCTCCTTAATCGAAAGTACCGAATTTTAAGATGGATGCCGATTAAAATCTGTGTAAAATCCAGTTAGTTCATTTGTTTTACAGTAAATAATAATATATCCCAGTAAATAGTCAGGTAGAAATAAAAAAATTGTGTTTTTTTCTTAAAAACGTAATAAGTATATCAGTAATCTAAGTTCAAGACGGATTCTGACATGAAAGAGAAACTTATGCCATATTGTCCTCGTTCCATCAATCACTTAACAGGGAGCAGCTCTGGCCACAATGACTGGCCTTCTAGCCTTTGGTAACCGCAAGTACGAGTCCCTAGACTCTGTGATGCGCCGTCTTCTGCCACCTCTCTATCGGGCCACAAGGACTCTCATACCCGAGATTGACGATGACGCCGCTCTCAAATACGACAAGGCGGTTAGTGCCCCCTCTTCTCCAATTCTCTTTCTATACTGTCGTGTTTGTGCCTCTATATCAATCTACAATTGATTTAATGTAGTTTTGGTTTATTTCTTATGAAAAGCTAAAACAATTATTGAGAATAGATTCAGAATGCTGGTTTAACTGATTCCTTCAACTCTATTTTTAGTCCTCTAATATAATTCCTTTAAGATCACTTCTGTTTTACTTTTAAGAAAGGCCATTTAATGACTAAAAGGATACGCGAAAAACGGAATTATAATTAATTGTTTCTTTTAATGTTTGAAAATAAAATCACTAATTGATAACTTCACTGAATAAGTATATAGGTATTGGATATTTTTATTTTAGTATTAGTTCTTTTACGGCTGGTTCTATTCTCTTAGTTCTGTTTAAAATCGAATAACTATTATAGGTTTGAGTGACCATCCTCTCATTAATTTTATTTGATAATTGTCAAATAAGAAAAGCATAACAAATTAATGTTGTCAGCTTTTCCTTGGTTTGTTTCTCTCCGTTCTTATTGTTGACTACTTTGGTTAGATTTTGAAAAATGTTCTCTTCGTTTTAAAGAATTCCACCGTTTTATTTATTTAGATAATTTTATTTATTTCTCAGTATGCATGCTGTTTCCATTGTTTGTTGTTTTATAGTAAATTGCTGATATGTTTGCATGTATTTATTTTATTTTTATGGATATGATTATGAATATTTATATATATTGACATTGAAATATAAACGATTAAACGTCTCTTTAAATATTTAGAATATTGGTATTTGTATTTTATTTCTAAACATATTTTTAGGAAAACTTCAGTAATTATTTAATGTGAACATTTTTAATTTGATTATTATTTTTTTAAAGTTTATGTCACTAGAAAAAACTTTTAACTGAAAAGTTATTATTTTACGACAAATGATAAGCCTTCCTTATTATATATTGCATAGTTATACTCACATTTTTTAATCAAGTAAGCTGTGTTTAATTAATTAATTAATAAACACTGTTGAATCATCAAAATGCACATTTAAAGACGTATTGATATTTTTGCAGTCAGTTGCCATGGCGTTTTCACGTGAATTATAGACTTGTTGATTTTAGAGTTGGCTTCCACGAAGTGTTTTCTGTAGCTATCGACGCATAGTTAGGAAATAAGTTTTTCTCTTAATGAATTTCTGTTGAACAAAGGTATAAGGGTGATAATCAAACAAAACTAGACCCCAGGGATGGCTGTATATTTGTAACTGCATATTACTGTAAAAACGGGCAAAAGCATGCCACTATTACATAGACATTATTGATCTGAAAGGGGGGGGGGGTTGACTCTGCTGAACATGAAATATAAATTGCGTTGTTACATTCAATTGTTGAATGAGAGAATATATTTGACAGCAATTAATACTTATTTAATTAGCTGTATGTGTTTATACTCTGCATTTATAAGCTTATTTGACTATACACATGATAATTCTAAAAATTCAAAACGGATTTTGTATATATTAATTTTTAACACTAAAGTTCTCATGATAAATTATTAATATTTTCTGTTATCTCAAAAATTAAAGAATGGTTAGAATTTCTCTATATTTTGCTTAGGATTTTTAGAAAACAGTATCTACAGTAATTTGAAACAAATAAAGTACTTTCAAATATATAATTTATGTAGTAAAATGATATCTACTTCCATATTTTCTGGTATGTCGTTTGGATAACTCGTTTTCAAATGTATACAATTAAATTACCAACTCTGTGACAACTATTATCATACAATTATCTTACAGTTTTAATTACATATTGATGTATACTATTCATTTATGGAGTTATTAATATAAGGTATTGTTTAATTTTTACAGAGAATAACTGCTGTGGCGCCTGAAACAGAAGAGGAAAAGACAGAGTAAGTTATTGATGGTCATTTATAATAATTCGCCACTGTCCCCATTGGACCATTACAATTCTTAATAATTTTAGCCATATTAATTATAAATTTATCAAATTATTATATCGTGATGAAACTTGACTATTAACAACACTATACAACTATATTTGTACTACACAAATTCTCTGAAACACAATAGATAATAAGCACTTTTCTCATTATAAAAGTCTAAATTAATATAAGATCTTTTGACTTTTGTATATTTTAAGATTTTGAAATTATTCCTTTATCAAAGAAAAGAAGATAGTCTATAAAAACAAACGAAAGCAAAATAAATATACTAAAATAACGTACTCTCGATTATATTATTAAATATATATACATTTAAATTGTCACACTGTAACTTAAATATATTTACTAATAGTCTATTTTTTAGATCACGAACGTTTTTAAAGGTTGTGACTCCTTATGTGAGGGATTTTAACAATTAATATCTTGCCAAAGTTACATAAAAAACTTATCTTTCCTCGTTTGTTGTTTTAGAAATAACTTTGATTAAGATTTTATTGATTGAATAAAACAAAGTTTAAAGTTATCAACATATTGAAGACTGTTTATTTTTTTGTTACTGGTTTTTCTAGCATGCTTCCTTTTATGTTCATTTCCAGGAAAGCGGACCTGGAACAGCGAGTGCTGCAGCGCTGTGTGATGGCGCCAGTGAGTCTCGCACGGGAACTCTCCACTCTTTGGCCGGTGGTGGTGGAGCTCGCCGAGGTGTGTGGACTAGAGCATCGGTCTGACCTTCAGGTGGCCGTCAAATGTTTAGAGGCGGGACTTTGGGGTGCTCACTACACTCTGCAGGACACGATCTCGGGAATCGAAGACCAGGAGGCTGCCGGAAAGGTTGGTTCAAGTTTGTTTTTCATTTTCCATTTATGGCAAGCAGAGCGGAATAATCTGCAACGTACTTGGTGTTTCAGGCAAAATATATATGAACAATTTTAAACTCTTATATACATACATTTATCGCATTGAACAAAAACTTAGAGCTATAAGTATATAATATTGCAAGCACACTAGAAAAATACACATACACACACTGAAGTCAAGCGATCCAATTAGAAGGCAGTATTTGCGCGAGAGAAAACAATAAACTCTATATAGCATATGGAATCGATTACAATTGAATTTATGGAATTCGGTAATGGCTATGTCAATTCTGTGTGCAAATTGAATGAAAAATGCTTTTGGACATCTTAATGTACAACTTTAATTAATGATTTATTGTAATATTTTCTTAGCAAAGTCGCAATAATATCATTAATTTAAGCTGCGAACAAGAAGTCTTCTGTATGACCTAGCGTATAAAAAATCTCCAACTGGTATGTTAAAATTGCATAAATTGTTATTGAATTGTCACTTTTACAGTTAGTTTTGTTTCTATGGTCAATATAATCCCTTTAATCAATATATAGATTTATGCCAATTTCATTGACGTAATTCACTGCTTTTTTCAATTTTATAAACACAATTAGGTCAAGGAAGAGATGGCAGAACTTCTCAAATCGGGCAAGGAGAGCGCAGAGAAAGCTTTGAACATTCTGGAAGGACGAACATGCGAAGCTCCAGAGGAATAATCAATACGATCGATAAATTGATTCCAATCTGGGCCGTTGCTATCTTTCTATAGATTCTCTTAGCCTTTAATTGATTTATACAGTCGATATTATTATCAATTGTAGCTCTTACTACGGTAGCTAAGCTGCTGGTACAACCAATGAAATATTCCTTTCTGCTGTTTTCATGTCTGCTCGTATATTTATGTATATTTGAAACACCCGCATTGTTATTCTTGTTAAGCTGTTGTGATGTCTATTTAAATCACCGCTCTTGTGGCTAGGTTTGTTTATTTGCATTTGTCGTAAGACCTTGTTCGAATATTTAATCATAGTAATCTATAAATTTGTTATATTCAAATACTATTTAGGCTTTCAAATTCCAGATATACATTATACATTTGAAATAAAATAGAAAATATTAACATGGTTTAACTAAGACACAATTTATAATTGAAATTTCTTTTTATCAAAAACGATTTATTCATAATTAGGAAATCAGTAGCCACCCATATAATTTCTATTAATACAAAAAATATTGTGTAATTAACTTGTTACAAAATTATTGTATGCTTTACCATAATAGTACCTTTACAATTTTGAAGTTCATTACTTACCTACAACAAAACCTGCACTTATTTCAAAAGTTGACCATTAATCAGTCAAATTTTATTCTCTAATCAAAAAGACCTTGTAAGTCGCTTATAGTCATTAGATATATTTGTATAATATAGAATATCACTGAACATATTTTCTAACTTTAATAAACGCTGTGATATTTAGAAACCTCCGTCCATCTTTGTTTGATTCTATCAATTTATTCCAATTGTTACGTTATTTTTAGCCAATCATGCAGATCTACAAACTAACTACAATACCATAATATCTCACAATATACAAATCACGTTAATTAATACCAACAAATCAGTTACATTGAATTTACTTAGAGATAATGATTTTTTCACGAACACTTGTTTTTATAGAAGGAATTATTTGGTAATTTATAAACAGTACCACTCATTTATTTACACGCTTTATCGTTGTTTTTTTATTCGTTACTTAAGATCACGATTTTGAATGCACATATAATTATTGCTTCCACTAAAACTTTGTTGCTTAGGAAAAAATGACTATATTTTCATGAATTATAATTTGATGTGTCAGTTGTGATCCTATAATTCTTGTACTAACTATTCTCTACACTTACGTTTTTATCAATTGCGTTATATGTAACAGGGTATAATTAATTGTGTTGTGCAATAAAAGCTTTATTTAAAATATGCTATGTTGTACTGTTCTTTCATTTAGTAAAATTGTTTAATAAATTTACATTTTTATGATATATACTACTATATATACTAGCTAGTAATATATGAATATTCACCCCTATAATTTATGTGTAGTGTACGTAATTCTTTGTTATTATTTGACATCGTTTAGTTAGACATCATTTGACAACGATTTGACATTGTTAATTAAGTTAAATTTATATTTAACAAAATAAATACTATTTAAAATAGCTGATAATTAACATAGTTTGTTTTTAAAAATAATGAATATTTTTATTTTTTTAAATATAAAATCCATGAATGATGGCTTGCCTTTCAATAATGTCTCTTATTTTTCTATTAAACACTTATCAATTTCAAATTAGATAATTGTAATATACCTAAATATCAATCATTAGATAATTAAATCCGCTGCATAGTTATACCTAAATATATGTTGCCACGAAAAGTATATAATTTAAATAGATGAACTCTAAAAATTTGTAAACTGTTTAGTACAAATCATAGTTTTATTTTAAAATCTTCACAAAATACTTTTATTATCAGCAATTAAACTGTATTTTTATGAAAATTAATTAAAAATAAGTAAGCTATTTAATTAAATAACAATAAATTTAGACATGTACAGTCACATGAAAAAACAAAATCTAATTATTAGTGTACATAAACCATGCGATGAATAAACTTATTCTAACTTGTGATACCGGCAGTATCTACCTTTATAATATGAAATCTAGGGGTTACTGGATGTTGTAACCCTGATATGTTTCAATCTTACGCCGGTAAACATTAACTTAACGTCTAACTTTTCTCGTTTAAGACAAGTAACAGTATTTTGATACCAGGTATATGTATATATTATATTGTACTGAATAAATAAATGGTTACTGAAGACGAAGTATCCATTATACGAATATATATAATTGTACCACTCATAAGTAGTAAAGTGCATTTTATGATAAATAATAAGAATTAGTAATGTGAATATTAATTATTATGTATCAAAATATAATGTATGTATATAAAAATATATAAATTGGAAAATGTTGATGTTAGAGAATATAGAATAAGAGTAAAATAGTAATTGTTGCATAATATATACTACAATCTATTTAAAAAAAATCCGACGAGGATGGGATTCGAACCCACGCGGGGAAACCCCAATGGATTAGCAGTCCATCGCCTTAACCACTCGGCCACCTCGTCTATGCTGGTAAAGTGAGTAGATATTAATTATGTAGAAATTATTGTATATTATTTGTGTTCTATATATATATATATTTATAATTTTAAATATGTCTGTTATAAGTATGTTTTTATTCTTATCCTAATTGCTAATAACAGTAAAAATAAGTAAGAATTGTACAGAAAGTCAATTTTTAAACATTGCTTGACTAGTATCAGGGGCGGACATAGGATTTTCGTAAGGGGGGTGTGCTGAAACAATGGCACGTCTTGCTTCCAGTACTGATTTTTTTATAGAAAGGGCACTATTTTTTAACATTTTATAAGCAATAAATGGGGCATAATTAAAAATTGCAAAAAATTACATTTTATATTAATATAGACTAGGTTAATATAGTTTCAATGTCTGTACACAACAACCTTAGAGTACACACCCTCCCCCTGCGTCCGTCCATGAGTATTACATATTGATAAAAATAACACATAATAATAACGCACACCAGTTGCGTATCCAGGATTTTCATTAGGGGGTGGCTAAGGCCTTGAGGGGCGCCAATCTTCAACTCTTCAAAATTCCTCAACGAGTCTTCAAATGCCACTAAATTAGGTAGGTAGGTACTAGGTGACGGAAATCTGCATCATATGTTAGTTTTCCGGCTATGTTAAGTTTTAGGTATTATACTTTCAAAATTACTAAAATATGTAGGTATAGGTCAGGTATACCTATACCTATACTTAATATATTTCTCAATCATCGAAGTAGGTAAATTTTTTAATCAAATTCAGTAATTCTAATTATGCATTGGCAGATCCAAGAGAAAGGGAGGGGGGCTTAAAAAAATGTTTTTGTTTTTAAAAATCGAATAAAAAAAATTTAAATTATTTATTTTTCTTAAAAAAATAAAAAATAAAATTATTTAAAACTATTTCTATAAATGTAATTAAATTTACATAGGTAAAGGAGTCGAGAGTAAATGAAAGTATACAGCATATAATTATGATTGACTGTTTGAAATTGTTATCATGATATTTTGTCTATCTGTCCTACCATTTATTATTTAAATATACCTAAATTATCAAAATAAGGAAAACTATAATTAGTACCGTTATATAAGTAGATAGATAGATACGATAAAAAATAAACAAAAGTTAAAAATGGACAAATAAAGAATCAATCAATATGATTATACCTAATAATTGCGTTAATAGTTAAGAAGGATAACAATATATTATCAACTAGATAGAGATAGGGGATAATATACACATAGACTATGGATATACATACTAACGAGGTAAAAGTGTAATGCTCACTGTGCCAGATTTAGACTGTTACATAATATAGATACCTTAAAAGATAGTTTAAGGAAAAACAAAGCATCTACGACTACATTATGATGTGGGAATAACAAGATTAATGAAAGAGGCATAGTGAGAAAAGCAATATCTATCTATGGACGGAATTTCGATATCTAAAAATAGATTCCTTGTTATTATTTTATCAATGCTATATTTATATATTGTTAAAATTCAATATTGATATACATGCGCGCTAATTAAAAAAAAACAAAGAATTTAATTTTGATATCAATAAAAGTAAGTTTTATTATGTTATTAAGTAATATATCTGGTATCATATGTATGTTAAACATGAAATAAGCATTCTAATGATATGTTATATTGCTATATAGTCTATATATAAACTAGTTTACTCATGTGAACATTTCAAAATGAAGCAAAGAAGGTTTATTCTATCTCAATTGACAAAATATTTTCACAAAAACAACCTAGGAAAATGTTTTGTTCATCTATTATGTGGGAGTAAATTCTATTTGTAGTACATTACATACTACCTACTACATCAATGATATGATCGCATAATATGTACTATTCATATTATATTAACATACTTTTAGTTATAGAGCGAGGCCCTAGCCTCTAAAATGCGTGCCACTTAATATTAACACATAATAATACACACATATATTTTGTACTATTCATATATTAACATACTTTTAGCTATAGAGCGAGATCCTTAATATAATATATAAACTAGAAACAAAAATAAAAATGATGGTATAAAATATATAATTTTAGGGCTATAAATACCATTTAAATATAAATTAGTTTATATTTATTTCAATGTACTCTTATAGACATTAAAAGCTAAAATTTACGCTTCAAGCGTAGCCATAACGCCCCTTTGATGTTGGATTCTTTCTAATCCAACCTCCCCGTAGTAAAAAAGCTGGATCCGCCCCTGTATTATGGATTCTAATTTAAAAGCGATGCTGTACAAATACAGACTATAGATATTGCATATTAGATACTTTTTATATATTAATTAATAATATGAAATAATATTTATAATATAGGTTAGTAGGTATTATATAATAATATATTTATATTAAGATACAATATCTATGATATAAACTGGGAGGTACGAATTATGTTAAAATATATTTCATATTGTAATAATTCATTAATTAGGTAAATGTATCTAAATATAATAGAACCTATACCTCCAGATTTATTTAATAATAATGGCATTAAATTTATAACTGCATTATTATACCTAGGTATATCTTCCATAAACTATTTATAAACTAATAGCATATTGTACTGCGATATAAAAGTCCTGTTTCTAATCGTAATGAAGCGTAATTTATTCTATTACAATTTATTAAAAATTATGAAGAAATTTAACATACATCAATTCCTTAAAACACTACCCTTAATTTAAATCACTACATTACTGAACCATTAAAAATGAATACATAATCATGTATTATAAAAACCATTATTTTGGATAAAAGTGACCATTTACCAACTGTCTAAAAAATTATTTTCTGTTTAAAATCGTATTATATATATTTATTCATCAAATACATGTATGGTGATTCCTGACATTATCGCATGACCTAACAAATAATAACATCAATATATATTCAGTCAATAGAGTCAGACCTAAAGGGCAAAAACAAGAGCAAACAAGTAAATTATTATAGGTTCCTCGGAAGTTTGGATTTGAAGACCTCAATAGAGTTCGCAGTGTCAACTAATGACTTATATGAGTTATTATATATGTTAGTCGTTCTAATATAATACTCAGTTAACAATACTCTTGATTAATTTATTTTATGTATTAATAACCCGATACAGTAAGACC
>JAYRBW010019229.1:0-34195 GCA_036023295.1 Invenusta paracnida
AAAGGGCCAATCAATCCGCGAGATGAAATTGCTGCCCAAGTATTCACACCAGGGAGATTTACTTCGCGTTCAAGAATCTCATGTGGGTTGATTTCAGACCAGTATACGCTATTATGTCGATTGAGTCGACCATTCAACTTAAAACTCGCTTCATCAGACCACACAATCATGTTAGGGAATTCGTCAGCATCAGCTGTCTGATTAATGAACCACTCTGCAAATTGTAAGCGTCTGTCGAAGTCATCCTCGTTGAGTTTGTGTAAAAGGACTGGACGATATGGTTTGATACCTCTGTCTTTAAGAATTCTCTGTATGGTCGATTTTGATAAGTTCAGATCTAAAGAAGCCTCTCTAATTGATTTATGAGGGTCATCGCCAAATGCACCAGTAACTAAATTGATGTTTTCACCTGACCTTGCTGTTCTCCGTCGACCAGTAGACTTTTGGAGGCTGCCAACTGTTCCTTCTGTATTGAACTTGTCTCGAATTCTGGAAATTGTATCTCGCGTTGGTGGCTGTGATGGGAATGTGGCTCTCCATTGTCTCTGTACCTCAACAGTATTCTCGTACTTAAAGTACCACTTTAAAATTTGCTTACGTTCATCGAATGTAAGGCGTACACGTCCAGCATGAGCCATGATTTATAAAATGAAAAGCGCATGCAAATTAACGGAAGCGTACAATAGAGATTTTAAATTTAAAGATAGCCGAGTGCATTATCTGACCATATATCTATATATATATAAATTAGTTATAAATTGAATGTCATTTTCGATAATTATTTGTGGTTTTCCAATTTTTCTACTCTTGAGTAATATGACATTTATTGAGTATGGCATAAATATTGCTAAAAGATATTTTTAATACAATTTATTTGCAATTTTTCAATTGTACCTGTAAAATTAATCAAATGATAATATACACAAATGTAATATGTTCTTAATCAAGCAAAAGATATAGAAAAGTATATATTTAAAATACATTAATAAAAGCTTTCTTATTTGTTCATACAGTAATATTATACAGATCATGTAAAAATAAAACAGCAAAATAAATGCTATGTTTGACATGAACAGAATCTTTTGAATGTACATTATTATAGTAAAAGTTAAAATTTAATTGAAGTTATCAAGTAGTATTTTCAGATAGAGATATCAAATTGTGTGTAATTAAAAGAGGCTTTACATCAAATCATTATCAAGTATCAAAGAGGCCCAAATTCACAATGCATATAAAAATATAGTATGTATCAATGTTACTTATATGTTCACACAAGAATATGTCCAAAATACTTTTATATTAAAGCTTAAGTATAAAAGTAATAAAAGGGGTCTTTATGATGATGACATTTACAATGCTAATAAATAATTTTATAATAATTCTATGATTGTTATATATATATATATATATATATGTATGTGTCATGTACTTATAATGTACCTACTTATAATACTGAATGTACTTCTTATAATCTATAGGCTTACCTATAAGTGATAAAATTAGTAATACATCATAAAATAGGTATTATGTAGATCACAGAAAGTGTTTCTCTGGTTTCAACACCAGTAATATAATTAGTTTTAAAACCTATGAAATAACTTTGTCACTTTACAAAAAAATAACTATGAAATTCCAAGGTTATACACCTATATAACCTCTCTCTGATATAGAAGTAGGTAAAATGTATATATAGAATTATATAGCATACATTTTTAGAAGCAAGGCCCTTGCTCTAATATAGAAGTACGTAAAATGTATAGAATATGGCATGCATTTTTAGAGACAAGGCTCTCGCTCAGATATAGAAGTGGGTAAAATGTATACATGGAATATGTCATGCATTTTTAGAGGCAAGGCCCTCGCTTTAATATAGAAGTAGATAAAATGTATATATGGAATATGGCACACACTTTTAGAGGCAAGGCCCTAGCTTTAATATAGAAGTAGGTCAAATGTATAGAATATGGCATGCATTTTTAGAGGCAAGGCCCTTGCTCAGATATAGAAGTAGGTAAAATGTATACATGGAATATGTCATGCATTTTTAGAAGCAAGGCCCTTACTCTAATATAGAAGTAGGTAAAATGTATACATGGAATATGGCACACATTTTTAGAGGCAAGGCTCTCGCTCAGATGTAGAAGTAGGTAAAATGTATACATGGAATTTATGGCACACATTTTTAGAGGCAAGGCCCTCGCTCTAATATAGAAGTAGGTAACATGTCAAAATAAGAACTAGTCAAAAATGGAAATATGCCCCCGATCACTACAAATGCGATCTATTACATGCCTTCCTTTGGTGGAGGTGATACCTGTACTGAATGTGGGAGCTCTGTGGGTTTTTAAGTACAGCTCTTTATGGTTTCCGGAAACGCACTGGAGCACAAAGGCATGTTCCAGTCCACCTTTGTTCTTAGTGCCAAAGTGTCATTGTCCATCCCTCCATGTTGATGTTGGGAGGACATTACACTATATGCACTTTCAATGATGGTTTCTGGTACTCCAAAAGCGTATGCTACATCAAAGCAAACACAGAAAGCCAAAGACCAACCCACATAAAAGGCCTGAAAAAGATTTTATTTGGAAAATCAAACAACGTATTCCCCCTCGTTGTGTAAGAATGCCAACTTAAATGCAAAATTGCTTTTAAGTGAAAAGGAAATAACATCAGCCTGAAAGCTTTTAACCAGATAGTTTGGAAATTTTGCCTTGAAAATGGTACACCGGATATCGTGCCACTCATCTCCTTCTCCCCAAACAACAGAAAAAAGTGTCTTTCACTTGATTGAGTGTTACCATTGCCATTGAGGCCAAAAGCACTTCCTGGAGGTGAGGAATCGTGGTCAGGATGTCCCACCATTCCTGAAAGGTGGCGTCACCCAGGGAGTACAATTGTTGGCGACCACCGGTGAGCACCACAGTCCTGTTGTTCTCACAATGGCCACATAGAAGAAACATTAGCATTGTTTATACTGCTAAAATAAATTATTTATTTGACTGCGCTATAATCTAATCAGTTCTTATCTGATATAATTTTAAAAAATAGACTTGTATAATTTACAGTGGCATCCTGAGTTTCAAGTTAAGACCAATTACGAATGTATATATATAAACTGTTGTACATGTTGCAATTGATCTCCTCAAGATCTTAGGATAAATTAATCTACAATTATATATGTTGAAACTAAAATATAAAAAATAACTATTATTTAAAATACTTTTATATGAATCATAATATATAATATAGGTATAGCTGGGATAGAACTTAATAATTTTAATGCAATAAATAATTATTATCTATATATTTAACATATAAGCTTTCTGTTACATAAATTTCTTAAAGTTATTTCTCATTCCATCTAATTGAGGTTTCCTAACTTGAAAAACAGATGCTTAAAAGCTAGGATTTTAAGACATATGGGGGGATTTTTTTATTAAGTTTCCAATGACAGTTGTCATCTACACACTTCTCCTTTCCCTCCCTCTCCTCCATGTCATGGGAACAGGTAAATGTCCAACAAATCATAACATATAATGTCAGCCATGAAACGCAAGTATCCATTAATGCAATGGAGAAGAGTCGGAGAACACTGGAAAGGTTCTATCCAGAGGAAGAGATCTAGTAGGTGCAGATGGGCCTCTGGAAGTTGGATGCGACGAGCTGGACTAAGGTAGAGTAGACTGCAGTACTCCATCCTTTGTACTGGTTGAAGCTGGCTCTTTCTTTCATTCACCTTGAAGCCGGCTCTACGTAGGAGGAGCAAGAGAGAGGAGGTTGCTGCCTCTACTGTCTGCTTGCCGGCGATGAGCACTATATCATCGATATGGCTCCACGCGAATAAGCCAGTGTGAGAGTCCCAAACTGCATCAAGGAGGGGGATAATGGTCCGCGTCAAAATCCCTGGGCTCTGAGGTAGGCCCATTGGCAGGCGTGTGAATTGGAAATACTTCCCGTTGGCGTGAAAGCAGGTAATATACTGGCTGTCTGGATTGAGAGCCAGGGAGTAGAAAGCCTGCTGTAGGTCGATCTTTGTCATCCATGTTCCTACTCCAAGGCTTTCAATCAGCCGGACAGGCAGTGGGAGGTGTACCAAAACCTTTGGTAGATGATGTCGGAGGTGGCAGAAGTCCAGGATGAGGCGTGATTTACCAGGTTCCTTTGGGACCAAGAAAGGAATGGAAACAAAGGAGCGATGATGGCTGACTCTAGGTTCTATTATGCCCGCTTCCTCAAGCAAGTGGAGGGAGGTCCATAGGTAGTCAGATGTCATTGCCAGTGTCCTTGACAAAGTGCCTGTTTGTGCATAGAGAGAAGCTCCTTCACGGTAGACTCTTGCCGCTGCTGGCGGCATCTCAAGGAGATCCGGAAAGGTGGGATCTAGAGCTGGCTGCTTTACTGTGTAGCATGGTCCAGTTATCTGCCGATGAATTGGTCCAAGTGGTGAGGCCCACTCGGCCCAGTCTGCCTCCTGGTCCGCGTCGAGGCCCACCGAGGCAGGTGGTTCCTGTTGTCCTGGCGCAGTACGTGGCACCAGGTAGGGCCTGATGTCGGGAAGAGGTCCAACCGCTGAGTCATAGATAATAGTGGAGACCAGGTCGCTGGACAGTGAAGGCCAGGAGACCATAGAGAGACTTGAGGTAGGATTCTGCAAGTCATTGAGGAGACTCGACCACTGGTCGTCCAGCCAGGCCAAGATTTCCCCTAGTATCAGGCTGCTCGTTGGAGAAGATACTGATATAGTGCTCAGCGAGTCCCGGAGACTGCGGAACAATCCCGCACACGAAAGGTCCAGCTGTAGGGATGTTGATTTCGATGTTGGCCTCATCTGACCACCGGGCTTCTTGGGAAAGAGCTGGCATCGACCTGGATAGAGACCAGGATGTGTGGAGGAAACTGTATTCCGCTGGGAGAAAAGGAGGAGATCTGTCAGGTTCACTGTTGTCTGAGATAGAGATCACCACTGAAGGTGTTGGACTGGCCTCCCTTACTGTTAGAGGAAGGAGAACTTGAGGCGGACGAAGACAATGAAGAGGAAGAGGAGGACATGGCTGGATACTCCTGACAGCCCTGGATGTTTCTGACTCTGGGTCAGAAAGGTCCAGATCCACCTTGTGGTTGCGGAGACGAAAGGCCATCTCAGCTGCCTCCTGGCTGAGGTTGCTGGCCCCTGGCACTCTTGCCGCGGCCTCGACCTCCCTGGTAGTTCTGCTGTTGGCCTTTTCCTTTCCACTTCTTTTGGGCCCTCCCCCAACCAAGCATAGGTGGGGCGGAGAGTTGATCAGCAGGGATCCTGAGAAGATTTGCAATGTCTGTCTCATCACAGGCTCTGGCAAGATTCCAGGAGGACAGACCAGCAGTTGAGAGGAATTCCGTTCGCTTGAGGACAAGTCTGTGTGCCTCAATGAGGGTCTCAGCTTGTCCAATAGAGATAAGGCTCTGAAATTCGTGCAAAGTCCGCTGGCCAAGCCTCTTCTTGCCATCTTCTGTGTCAGCCCAGACTTGGATCCCCTGGAACTGCTGTTCGGGAGTAGCAGCAGCACCATAATGCTCAGTATGCATGTCCTCTGCTTCTCCCGCCACCAAGTTGTCCATCTCCAGCCTCTCGAGTCTTGCAACAAGGTGGAGTAATAGCTAATCTCACTGTTGGCCATCCATATCTTTGGCCTAAGTATTATATGTGGTAGATACTCTACAGTACTTGGGGACACACACATAGACAACTGTTGTTGCTAGAAAACAAAACGTTAAACAAAACTAAAGAACAATTAAGAATACTTTTCTAAATACATCCATAATATTGAAAAAAAATCTATCAATATCTTCAATTTTTGTGATTTTTCTACTTATTACACTACCTATGATAAATACATATTTACTATTTTAATGAAAATGTAACAATATCTTCGATTTTTATATACTCAATTGTATTGGTATATACTACTTATATAAAATAGGTAAGTATTTTTTTGAAATATTGCAAATACTACTTTATTAATTTAATTTGTAAAGATATATAAATATATTAAATTAACCAATTCATTATAGGAGTAGAAATAATAAATAATAATATATAATTGCAAGGTGAAACTCTTAATATAAATTGACTGTTTGTTAATAATAATTATAACTTCCTTGGTAAAAATAATTATACTCTCAATTATACTTTTTGTTTATACTTATAATATTAAAAATAAATACAATTTAAATGATGTGAAATATAACATATAGCCATAATAATTTTATTGTTAGATTTATTAGCTCTGTATTACGTATGCCTATGCATGCAAAAACACACAACGAATGTTGACTGTGTATGCTTACTTTACTTTAAAAAATAAGGAAAATATGTAAAATTACAGTCGAATTTTGAAATTATTGAATGATTTTTTTAATGGATTATTACTTGGAAGATTATTTGTGTCTGTCTGAACCTCTGTAAACAACAAGATTAGCAGCCACAGAGGTATGCAATTGTTCTATTTGTGAAGTATCCAAAAGCTCAATAAATGACAAATGTTTCACTTATAAGATCAAAATGAGGTAGACCAATAAAATATAATGATGACACTTGTGAGACTAGTTGTTATCCTTCAGTTAGTGAACCACTTGTAGCAATAAAGGTAGGCAGCTACTGTCTAACCATTTTATCCCAAGTAAAAGAACACAGGTGTACAAAAGGGCAAAGAAAAGAAAATATGACAGCTTTAGCTGGTGCAGGGACACCTAATTCAAAAGATAAATTAGCATCTACATTTATTAAAAAAATGGATTTAGATGATCCAAGAGTTAAACTTTCCACATCCACTGGAGGTTCCATTACTGTCATGGTCTCTCCCAACACTAATCCACCTAATCCACACAGATAGTTATTTACTTCATGAGACATCTGAAATATTGAAGTAGATATGAACCTCTCAAGTAATCAAATGTTGAATCTGTCTACTCATTTGTGTACTGCTTCAAGTAACAGGAAAGTTATTGAAGTTGATCTCAAACAAAAACTAATAATAATTAATCATAAAATGGATAACCTGTTTGATGTATTGAGCATTGATTATATACAGGGTGTCCAGCGTTATAGGAAATCTTTTTTTTTGTAATAATAAGGCAAAATTAAGATATTTATTGAACATTTCAGGGATTTATGTTTTAGGAAAAGGTTTAAAACATTTTTTTATGACGATATTTCAAAATTAATTTTCAACACACATCATAAAAATATGTAACTAAATTATATGCAATTGTCTACATAATATACAATGCTTTTAAGTGATACAGTGGGTTGTAAAATGAAAGGGAGTTTTAACACATATAACACTTCCTCTTAGCTGAACATATTTCAAAGTCAATTTTTTATAGCTGCAGAGATAGCTTCCTTTTTCATTCTTCCATCTCATGGAGTGCCTCCGATTTCTGCCACTTTTCTTCTTAATTTTTCTTGTCAGTGGAAGAAGAAGCTTTCATTTCAGTCAAAGAAGCTCGGTACTGGCTATGTGCATTTCTTGCTGATGCACTGAGTTCTTTGGTGATCTTACACAAAGTTGGGTCTAATTTACAATGGACTGCCAAATAGTCGCGGATTACTCGTTGTGCAATCAGAGATCGGTCTTTCATATTTTCAACCAACAAATCTTTATTGTAGCTGAAACCCCGCTCTACCATCGCTTGGCCATGACTGAGGCACAACACAAATGAAATGAATTTTTGCAGCTCTTGTCCAGCCTCGTATGTCTCAAAAGTTCATCAAGAAAACATCCAGTCGGTCATTCTTTTGGCTAAATTTGGCAAGTGTCAAGTGACGGTGGTTGTGCTTAGCACCTACCTAATAACATGACGTAGTCTATAAACCGGCGCCCCAAATTTTAAGACATTAAAGCCAATAAGGCAGCTAAGAGATATACATTTTTTACTAAACTTATAAAAAAATTTCCGTGATAGCTGACTGAATTCCAAGATTTTTCCGTGATTTTTCAATAGATTATTTTTTTAGTGACTTTTCTGTGGTTTTTCAAGAACTGGACACCCTTCAATAATTATTATATCATTATTTTTAATATAAAACAATAATTAAAAAATATATATATTCTAGAGAAAAATGTTATATTAACATATCTTCTTAAATAAATTACAATTATTATTGATAGAATAATACTCTCAATTTTGCAATTTATACAACAGTATAAAAATTATGTTCTTTACAATGTACCAATATTATGTGCCACACGTTTCTCTATTAAGTCACTTACACATGACAGATAAAAAAGTCTTCAACCAATCATTTATTTTTCTTCAAATACTTCGCTTACTACTATTCGTAAATAATGTATTGACGACGAAATTGCCATTAACAAGTAAACGGAATTTGTTATATTTTTGCACAAAGTCAATAGACTTTATAATTAACGTAAAATTAACAAGATAATTTCTTTTAACAGTTACCATTATGTATAATATTTTCAATTATCAATATTTTAAAACACATTTTATAATATATTCTTTTAAGTAGAAAAAATATTATACTATCTCTAAATATGCATTTCAAAACAAAATATGTTATTTAAAAATATATAGTCACAGATCTAATGTTGTGTTGTGAAAATAAGTTTAAAACACAGATATTAAATAACTAACTAACTAGATCTGCTATATCTAAAAATATTCCAATTCAAATATTTAATATTAGAGTACCACCATTTTATCGGATTTTCAAGTTTTACTATAATCTTGTTAGAGCCAATAATATAATCGATACTGATTGCCGACCATTACATTAAAGACAAAACATAGGAAAAACCAATAAAATAGAGGCGGTCTGATTTCCTATTGAATTTTTTAGACTGCATACTTGGTTGATTATATAATTCAACATCTACAAGCTTAAAATGCAAATTTATGACATAATTAACCCTAATAGGCAACAACCAACTTAACTATTCATAACTACATTTTTTGTGGAAAGTAAATCAATTAGTATTAATATCTATATTCAGCTGGTTAAAAATATTCTCACATAATTTACTGGTTTTATTAAAATTTTCAAAGCTAAACTTAAAACTATATACTATGTTTATTACTGAATATTGATTGAAAAACTTTGACGTATTAGAATAATGTTGTATGAAACATGTATATATACAAAGAGAAATAAAAAAAATAAAAATGCTCTATTGAAAGAAAAGATATGAAGCACAAAATGATCATTGATTATTTCGCCAATATAACGTTTATATATGTCAAATACCATTAATAATTATCTATCAGTGAGATAATACAAAAATAAAAAGCACTAAATCCCGTAGAACAAATGATTTTTTAGGAATAAAAGAAGACGTTAGAGGTGATAAACTGTCAATCACAATTCCAGACACAATTCTTCCCAACTGAAAATCCCATGATAACACATATTACTAATAACACAATACACTATAATACTGAACAAAATGACAGCTAGTCTGCACGCCAAAATCACATTATTTTATAACCATTATTACTTACAGGATGATCGTATTTCTTGCCCGAGTCAGTAGACAAAACAGAGCAAGTATGCAACAAACAAAACTGACGCATACATTCTGCTATATTCATCCGACAGATAATATACAGAAGACCTCGTGGATTTTCCATTTGTGAGAATCCTGGACTAGAAATGATCCAGTAAAACATAAAACTTTTGACTTATTGTAGTAATGCGAAAGTCGATGTAGGTACTAGCTACTATTAGCTGGTCACAAAATACCCATCATGCAGTAGAACTTAATAAAACTATTAGCCGGTGGTAGGCATGTCAGTATTTATTATAAATGCAGTAGCCACCGCCATCAGGTAAATGGTGGCCCCACTATCTACCATTATATATATTCAGAGGGAGGCGAAGGTATGAGAACTGTTGGTCAGAGCGTGAGGTCAATACTTATACTACCGATAGAAACCATTCGAAATGGACTATTACGATGTTATAAAGGTGTGAAGTTGACGAGGAACTACCAGTATTCACGTGTGAAAATAGAGGCATTCAAATTTGTGTGTGTATGTGTGCCTATAAATTATTGTTAATTAAAATCTCCACCAAACTGTTACTATCGATCATTTACATTTGTATTACATAAATAAATATATAACTATATAGTCAAGTGGTGATGCTTTAGAATTAATTTCAGTGAATTTTATGGAGTGGTTACAGCTTTAGCAACAATAGAACATACAGATAGAAATTTTATTTTTATTAATTTTATTTAACAGTTTATTTTATTTGTAGATTACGCAATTTCAAATTAGTTACTTTATTACTACTATATTAAATACAATCATTTATACATCAACCGGCCATAACTTTATATTTTTATAAATGAACTTACTAAAGCGTTAATTTAATTTAGATGCGACTTGTTGCTGCTTCGTCTGATCATCGCTATCAAAGAATAATTGTCTATACACGATAATAATGTATAATATGTATATCTAACATACTACTATACTATATAATATATAGTAATATACTTGAATATTTATAAATGCAAAAATATGTTTGCATTTATGTATTAAATTTTGACAACAATAGCTACACTTATAATATGCTCTATTTTACAAGTGGAAACTGTGTTTAGATCAAATAACCGTTCCATGCAATGACTTTGACCCGCGAATAGTATTAAGAAATAACATAAGAAATTTAAAATACTAACATCAGAACGCTTCTTGTAGTAGTCAGTAATTGCTCTTGTTAAACCGAAGTCAGAGATTTTTGCAACTAAATTTTCTCCAACAAGTATGTTTCTTGCAGCAAGATCTCTGTGAATTATCTGAAATGTAAATTACAAAAAGTTACACTTCTTGAACAAAGAAATAAAGTACATAATATACTATTTTTATTAAAAAAAGGTTTTAATTAACCAATAGAATAGTTATTAAATTTTTCTGCATTTAAACATTCAAGTTTAATGATACAAAAGGACATTTTCTGTATTTCTAAACTGGAATTGCGTGTTTTTTTAATCAACCATAGCATACAAAACTATGTCAACATGGATAATAATATATTGATTTTGTCTCTTTTAAGGGGGATGGCAAACTGAGTGTATAAGAATTGGGAAAAGTCCGTAACTCACTCCCCCAAACTGCTTTTTTCTCTTCATGTGGATACATCTACATTAAATGTGCTCCCTCCCGCACCCCTCTATAAAAATATTGTAACAGTGAATCATCAACAGAGTGGAGTGCTCTAACAACCCCATCAGTCTAATAAGCTTGGTCTCGTGGTGTGTGTGGCCAACATAACGTCCCTATCCCGGTAGGGAACAGAATCAAACGAAATATGTACGTATACAAAGGGATAGTATAGTTAGTACCTAGTTATAGTCTAGGACATGCCAAAATTAACAGTAGGCAGACAAACAGGCACAAATATATTATAGGCAGAAGTTAGGCTCCTGTGTAACTACAGTCCATTTTATTATACTTTATCGTATCAATGACTCAAATAAACACATCATAATCCAAAAGGATAATAAATCATATTGCCAGTAAATCTAAATTATATAGTTGTAGTTATAATACAATATGCATATGTTGCAACGAAATATCGAATAACAGTCACATATCAAATTAACTATTTTTGCCGTCAAATACAACAAATATGTACAATTAGAAACTATAACTAAGTTATCAAAAACGTAGCATCAATAAAATACAAAACATGTAGAAAAAACTAACCGATCTCGATGCAATGTAGTCCATGCCCTTCGCCACTTGAATACCGAAAGTGAGCATATCCTTAACATAGATGGTGGGATGGTCGAGTCGGGATTGATCGTTGAGACTCAAACCTGGGCGTCGGTCACGCAGGAAATCACGCAGGTTGCCATAGGGAGCGTACTCCATCAGTACAAGGAGGGGACCTGCGTGTTAAAAGAAGAATAGATTCAATACCATTTATATTACCTATAACTCATCGGTGTATTCATTATTTTCATTGTTTTTAATTCATTCATTATAAGAAACGGCTCAAACAATAGAAATTAATAATAATTTTAATGGTTACTAAACAAGATTGGTATACTATCCATAGAAAATAATATTAGAACTATACAAGCAAAGTTAGTTAAAGGGAAACCCACAAAAATTGTTTGCACTGGTGCCATCTGGTGGAACCGCAGTGTTATAACGTTCGACGAAAGAAAGTAATAATATAATAAATATAAGTAATATTTTCCAATAAAAAAATACATCGACATGAATGTTTCACTAATTGACGTATGCTAATACAGGATGATTAGTAATTAGTGTATGACATGCAGATTCAAGTCCCGATATCTTACTGATCTTTTAAAAATGCTTTAATGAGGAGCAATAGGACAAGAATATATTACCATATAATATATACATTTTGTGCAAAGGATGAATTAAAATTCATTACAATTCATCTTCTTTATATGAAATGAATGCTACTCAACGTCCCACGTATTTTGGACTATCACTTATGCAAGAAATATGAAGGATTCTTAATGAATAAATTATTACATCTTACAATGACAATATGTGTCTTCTATTGTAACAAAATAATTCTTTAACACTTAGAATAATGGCTTTAAATTTGTTAATGCAGTATTAAAATACTGAACTATAGTGTATAGTAAGAATAGCCATTACTCCAGAACATTTGTGTACAATGTGTAACCAGTATTTTTATGTGTATACAGACACGATAAATATGTGTATATATTATATTTCCCATTTCAAGGAAGTTCATTCAATACGTTTTAATACAGTATTTATGGTGTACCAAAAACTACATTTATACAGATACAAAAATATGTAATAGGCAATATTCAAAGGTAGTATTTAAAACAAGTTAGATTAAAACAGTGAGAATACTGTAATGCAAATTATCTTACTTCGAGCTTCATTATAGGATACTCCCTGAAAGAAATTATTCACTTGTTTTATGATTCAAATATTAAAAAAAAAAAATTTACAATCAACTATAAAAGTAGATTAACATACAAACTAAATTAAACATTTACTCTACACCAATAATTACAACTACATAATTATTAGGTTGATAATAGCACCTAAAGATAACAGAATTTGGTCAGATTAAACAAATGAAACATTGACACAGAATTAGATCTTTAAAATATCAAAACAAGGCTTATTAAGAAAGTTCCTTAATATATGTTTCGTCAAATTATGGCCTCAAACTTCAAGTGAATGACATTTTAGACATTATAGCATTCAAGTATAAAATTGCACGAGTAGAAAGTTCATAACTAGCACAATAACTACAGTAAACATTATGAAATTATACATTTTTATAATGGCATTTAAATAGTAATATGTATGAAAAGCATATATATATATAAGATATATCCAATTCAAAAACAGCTATAAAATATTTCTTAATTATTGTTGGACAACCTTTTTTAATTATAAAAATATAAAATTAAATATATTAAAAAATTAATCGTATTTTCTGATCCCAAATTAACTCCCTTTTATCGTAACGGTAAAGTTAATAGAAATAGTTACAAGTATTTATAGTAATATGCCTAACCTAAGGCGAGCAAGCGACTATACATACGGAGGAATGAAATATCCAATACAGTTCGTTTAATTTAGTCACCATATACTAAATTTCATTAAAATTACGAGTATATATTATAATACAGATCATCGCTAAGATAAATGTGCACATTATTACTGAATCTCGAAACAGTCATATTAATATCTTGGATATAATTGTCCATTAACCAGTCATATCGTGTAAATTATTTTTTTCAATGATTCCATTATATTTTCTATAGAGCAACCAGCAGTTCAAAACACCCTATATGGCACGTCTTATTACTATAAATAATTAGGAGCGTGAATTCAGAGCATTGAAGTGAATCTAAATACAAAAGACTGTAAACGACTATAACTACATATTGCCGTAAAAGCCCTAGAAACTGTAGCACTTTTAAAATTTATATATTCAATAATAAAACCCATAGAAGAAAGGAATTCAAAGAAATAATTTATTACGTGACCGAAAAAGTATTTCATGGCATAACACATGTAGTTAAAAATCTCGTTTCTATATAAGACATGCATAACGCATTGATTAGAATATCTATCGCACATACGCCTTTATATATTATATGTGTATATGTCCCTTTAAATCTGGTAACATAACATAAGTACTTAAAAAAGTGTAACTATAATATCCCATAATATAGCAAATTAATAATCTGTAGATTCCAATGTACGCATTCGAAAGTTGTTATTTAAATATAATATAATTATAATGGACATGTCTAATATATACAATATAAGTATGAGTGCGGTTGGTTTGTTTAACCACGTGTGTCTAATGTTGACAACTTTTTTTCCAAACTGTACTACCTAGGTAATACCGTTCTGTTCGATACAAAACCATATGAACCAAATATGTAATATTCTTCAGTCATTACTCGGGATGGGACACACCTAAACAAATGTATATGTATGCACTGATGTATGTATATCTCTTTTTCTGCGATTTAGGGCATATATATCTGCCAGCTGTTCTGTAAATACCGATTAAAAAGGCTAAGTGTGTCAAATCATGCCATATTTTCAATACATAGGCCAAGCAGCATAAAATACTAAATTACACACACATACAATAAACGACTGGAATTAAATATTTCCCTGCATATGTATAACATCGCCCTGTATAAAGAAATTGTATACAGATTATGGTGACGACAGAGACAAGACCCCCGTTGTCAATCCCTGGCAAAGTAAAGAAGGTAATTCGAGGGTAAATGGAAGCAAGAGTGTGGATTGACGGAGATATAAACCACCTCGCTCACACGACAAAACGCCTTGGCCTCCCCGTCATGTAGACTGCCAATCTACAGTAAGCTGAGGTACCTAATTTTTTCCTTGTTTGGTCTGGCTGATCTCTCTGAATATAGCAGAGCAAGCTGTCGCATGTTTTACATGTCTTTACCAGCAAGCATGAATACAAACCTACTACCACTTTGCATGTCCGCAATCACACCACACTGCTATGCTGCCTGCCACAGTACTGTCACAACTCCCTCCATTTTCTTCTCAGGAGTGCTCTCTCTGCCTTCTTTGGTCGATTGGAGCCAAGACTACTACCTGGGACGTATTACATTACAAGAAGGCACAGCACACTCGCGGAAACACCAGTTTCTGAGACTGCTAACTGCACCAGTCAATGTTACGTTGTCTTCTCTTTACTCACCCCCACTATATCACCTTACCTCCCTCCACAAGTAATAACGTTACTCAACACCGATACAACTGAACCTGGATTCAATATAATTGAATGCAAGGCGATCCTCATCACCATACTATCGATAGATCCCCTAGTTATTACTATCAATTACACACTATTTTTCCATTGTAATCTTTTTCTGCCAAGTTTCTAATGTTTTTCTTAATATAAGTACATAAGGAACAGTGCCTTATAAACCTGTACATATTGCATATATATAATATATGTATGAACAGATATATAACCAATCAATAAGTTGAGTTGTTTAATTAGAAGCCACATCATCATAATGAGATTTTAAAACTACGAAATATATTTTAACTAACTAGAACCGAATTGAATTAGGAGAAATATTTTAATATACTTTAATCTTTACTGTAATCTTTAATTTGTTTATGGTTAAATTCATATTTTTGCAATTATACCTAAAAGATTTCAAAATTTTGTTATTAGGTATTGTTATATAAGAATTTAAAAAATAAAAAGGATTTATGACAACGCCAAAGATTATCGATGATAATAATATGACGCCTTAATCAGAAACACAGTATAGTATACTAGGAGTAAATATATAAAAACAACTTACTAAAGCACAAAGCAAAATTTATACATTAAAGTTCAAAGTGTTAATAAATGTATCAAGGAGTATCCTTTTATATAATGTAATTTTGGCGCCGCCAGCAAATATGATTATAAATGAAATATGCCTTTACTTATATGTGAAACGTATAAGATAATCTAAGTAAAAGCATATCTCCACAAAATGCATATTATGGTGTGCAAATAACCAATTTATTCTCTATAATATGAAATACTAAAAGTATAAGTAAAAAAATCAATAAATTGATCTGTACTGAATCTAAATTTCCAATAGTGGGTACATAACATGAAATATATACGTAAATATTACTCACGACATGTAAGCTCATTAAAGATATAAGCCTTCAGTCTTGTACACAATGTTTAACAATTATATCTTCAATATATTTAAAATAAAAAAGCCTATGGCATTTTTAAAAGATTAAAGGTTTTATAATAAAAAAGTTCAAATTGTCGATAAAAGTCGATAAGATCAGAGAGTTGAGCACATGACCACACATGTTTTAAAGTATATGCAAACATTATACTTATTACATGGAAGCTTGACTTGCGGTTATGATAACTGGATAAGCATTCATATATATACTACCTATAATTATGATTTTGACAAGATAGTAGTGTCTTTCATTGAACCATCATATTATGTCACTAGTAAAACTTGATAGATATCCTTCAGCTAGTCAGTCAATTGTTTTACACATAATATTATTTATTATCCATATTTATAAAACAGTAATAAAATTTCGTACTTTAACTTCAAAAAATAAACAAGCAATCAAAGAAACATTCATGTTCAACGAAGCATAAACTCCCCCACCTGTTTTAAAGTCATTATACGCACGAATGACCAATCTCTATAATATGTATATATGTACATATTGATATGCAGTCACTTATATGTAGTGAGCCTGATTAAACACTTAATGGCTTATTTTACTTGCGAGAAATAAAGTAATACATACAAATGAATAATTTGTATATATAATGTATACAAAATGTGACTAGCAGTATAGTATACAGAAGACAGTTTTAAATAAGTACATACATTTACAAACAACTTTACACAGGCAGTTCTGGGTCGAATATTCCTCATATAAATTAACAAAAAATAGCAATAAAATATAATATGACACATTATGTATTCATTTATTACTATTTAATTATGATCATATTATTTACGCACTAGATGTATAATCTGAATGAGCTACCATACTAAAATAAAAGTTCAGTGAATTTTTTTCAATAGAATCAAAGACAGATAGTACACTAGGTATGTCATGTAAAAAAGATAATTTATGTTCCACCGAAATACCTTACCATTTATTTGTAATATTCTAAATTTGTTATTGACATTGGTTTTTATACGAAACTTAAAATCAAAATTGAATTGTAATTTTACAATTTTAAAATGATTTGCTAAACGAATCACAAAACTATTAATATTTCCTCACTTTATTAATCACACAAACAAGAAAAATGGAAACCTGATAAATCAATTTAAGAATATATTGAGTCTCAAATAAAACAATGCCAATAAAAAATTTGATTATTACGAATAAAACCGGTAACAATTACTATTTAATCAAAATGAGACCATCCAAGCCACCCTTTCGATACTGCTACACAATATATTATATGCAACATTACTACAACTGACACACTTTTTTAGTGTTCTATTTAATTTTTCTTAGTTTTGTCTCAATTAGAAAAAAGTGATATTAATCAACAAAATTACCGTTTATTCTGCCACTTGTTAGATTAAAAATGAACAATTACTATTTATATTATTAATAAAATAATGTATGCATATTATTGTTTATAAAATACAAGTCATATTATAGCGGAGCTTCTTTAAACAAATATGAACAACTCAGTGATTTTACCGCCAGTGTATAAACCAAGAATATAAATGCCAAGGGTTATTATTATTATTTTAAATAATAGTATCAACCTACATAATAACAATATGTCTACAGTAACTTTGTTAGTACGCGGTTTTAGCGGTGTATGGTGAATATTAATATTTAAACAGTGCCGATTCAGCCTTATAGCAACAATGTAACGTGTTTAAAGTCAACACCTCAACGTCAAGTCTCTTTCAACTTGTTAACTTTACTGGATAATTAACCTCAGTGTAACTGACAATCAAATGGTAAAATTTGATCAGTTTTTAATCAAAGAGATCACCAACTAGACTAGATGTGTAAGCCTTTATTCACTGAATATGAACTTGCTTCAAAGTTTTAATGTGACTGACACAATGCAGCATTCTTGTTATTTTCAATACATTAGCTACAAACAAAAAATACAATTGACCCTTTCTTTGAGTTCCAAAAAATAGTTGACAACATTAAATAAATGCATGTTTTAGTTCACAAACTTTATAATAATTAATCAAACACTTTATGTCGCTATTGTTATTGTACAAACAACTGTCTTTTTCACATAAATACATTCAAATAGATTGTTAAAACAACTTCAAAGTATTGAAGCAAATTACCTAATATTTTAAAAGCATTATGTTTGTACTAATAGCAACCTGTTAAGATTTACACAGAACTATACACTATGTAATTAAAGTTTAAAATGAATTACTTATGTTAACTTCAACAACCTAAAAATTTAAAGGTAAATATTAAAATAATCGAGACTTAAATTTAAAAATAAAGGAAGTTACATGGTGCCCTTAATAACCTGTTCCTCATATCGCAAAGGCTTGCAGCGGCAATAATATTAGAATTACGCAAAATTAGACGCAGAAATACAAAAATACTGAATATATTGATTAAATATTATATTATAATAATAAAATATAACCATAATTTAGTAATACAACCTTCAATATTAGAATAAAACAACTCTGCCTTTTATTTATTCGCACTACCGCATAAAAAACAACTCGATGATAAAAAATTAAGGATTGCAATGAAATACTAACATACAGTAAATAGGTCAAGCATGACACAGGAATTGACTATCACATGTTTATGTCAATTGAACAAGAACAGATATACCTTTTGTTGTTATATCTAAACTATTTTGCATAGTTTTAGAAAACGACACTTACCATGCTGTGTACATGCCCCAAAGAGACGAATAATGTGATCGTGATGTTCTAAGATTTTCATCATTTCCATCTCTCTTACTAAATCGGTCAAATCCTGGTCCGTGTTGTCTTCTGAAATGAAATATATATATATATATTATTATTATTATCAATTGAAAAGCAGGACCAATTTATTCGGAATTGGTGCGTCGTTATACATATAATATACTATACAGTCAGTTCATCTTTTTGTACGGCACAGAAAAGTACAATATGACAAACAATTTGACTTGCATGTAAATAATATTATTAAAAATAGGAAAATATAACCACATTACATTAATTTACATACAATTGCAAAGATACGTGGCTATAAATTGTCACACTAAAATTCTGACAGATTGGAGATAATATAAAAATGTCTTCGACCATCTGCGAGACCATAAAAGGTCACTAACAATTAATGTGGTCACTGCCTTGAATCAGTTATAAGGCAGCCTTAAGAGCCATAATTTATTAGCCTCGATTTCACCCATTTCACATCCCAATAGTCGATAAGGGTCCCATGCAACATAATATTCACACATCTAGGCAGATAAAAAAGTGGAAAGCAATTGGAAAAAATGAGCGCTCAAGTATGAAGAGAAAAGAAATGAAGGTGAATGAAGGACATTAGGTTTAACAGTACTACAAAAACTGTCCAGAAGAGAGAGAGAGAGGGGGGTACAATTCTGAACAAAGACAGACATGAAAGCGACTGCGAAATGTGCGCGAACGTTGTATGTAAGTACTTCAATCACAACACAACTTGTGCATTGTTAACTTTAAAGGTGACTCCATAATTGCCTTTCTTCGACTTTACTTCAAAACAGTGACACCAAAATAGATAGGTAGATACTCCCAATAAACAAAAACACGAAACAAATGACCTTTGATAATAGATTCATATATTTAATCAGTGTAGTTTTCAAAATATACCTAAGTGACGTTTGAGTTTATATACGTAACTTATGGATTATTAATATAAGCTAATTGGTTTCAATAATCGTATAAATTTCTAAGGGCTAATTTAGCCAATCTATGATTTAATACAAGAAAATACAACAAAAAAACGTTTAGGAAAATAATATTCCATGTTAAGAGTGAAACAATTTAACAAATTTAATTTTAAATTATATCATAAACCAAATGTAGCCTTAGTTCAATAAAAGTACAAATTATTTCAGTATTTACCCAAAAAAGTAAATATTACAGTTTGCATAGAAGCTACATTAAAACACTATAAATGATTGAGAAAAACACCATTAATATTGATCGGTTACAGATGATAACAAGATATATCTACAATAATATATCAATGAAATATACTACATACTTAATATATATACAAAGTAAAATGAACAGCTGTCGATTTTAAATGCACAAAATAATATCAAACATATATAAGCAAAACATTTAGAGATTTAGAATAATTGTATTTTATGTTGTTCAATTGAATGACCTATACATAGTTAGTTAGCTTAACATAACATTTAAGTATGCTTTCAATGTTTTTGGACGACGAATCAGATACGATTTATAGGGGAAAATATCCAAATACACAAATTAGAAATGTATTACCTGGGGCCTCTTGCACAAAACCTAAGAGTGAAGAATGAAGATTTTAAGAAAAATGAAAAGAGTGAAGTATTGATTAAGGGAATTCCCTTTAATACTAACATCTAAGTTGAAGAGCGGTAGAACCAACATCACTTTTTAAAATGTATTGTAGTGGCGATGACTAAAATTAGATTTTTGTTTTACCTCGATAAAAACGGTTTTAGGAAAAGATTAATTTCAATTTAGTTGATTTTTTAAAACTTTTTTGTTTAACACCTACACAAGTAAATTAAGTATGTTTCAACTTTCATTGGGGATTCTTTGCAACCATTTTCATTTCTTCAAAGGAACCACTACTTGTGACTTTACAATGTAAAGTGTAAATTTAATAATATTTATGATATAAATATATTGCACCAGAATATCCCAGAAAGCTCCGTAAAGAGTATCTTTGAAATACTATTTGAAGAATTACAGTAATTTGGTCATTAACCTTTAATTTAAATTTTATAGTCTATGCTTCTCTTGCTATGTTCTACTAAAGATAGTAGGTTCCTTCTGAAAAATGACCAGGCTGGACACAGAATAATAATAATTTTAACTATTGCATGATGACGTAGGTAGGTACTTGGTTGTAGTGTGCTGTATAATATGTACATGGTACACGCATACAGTATTGTTGATACAGAGAATCCTAATGACATCAATTAAGTAAGTAGTGGAGCAAGCTAACTGTATATAGTTCACACATTCCCCACCAACACAATTTCACTAAACAATACCCCAATATCCACCAGTCTATTTACATCTGCCATCTCAGAGATGCTTTATGCAGAACATTTCCCTCTTACAGTAAGCCTCTTCACTCTTCTTTGGAAGTACACAAACATACATACATATGCATTTATGGAAGCTTTTATTATTAATTATTATCTATGAAAACAAATGTGGCTGATACTAAAATAGTTTGCCTGCCTAAAGAATATATTAAATATAAGACTATCAATACATACACGTATACCTGTAGTATACTCCCACTGGTTGTTGCAATTTTCTTTATTAGTATAATGAGCAAACATTTTAAATATTTATAATAATATAATTATTCTAGTACTGAATAGTATCATTACAATTATAAACAACAATGTTACTTAATATATGGGAGCAATTTGCAAGCATAAATGACAGAAAATGAAAACTAACATTTAGATAATATCTAATATATATATATATAATCAAAAAATTACTTATCTAAGTTTTATATTTAAAGTGACAAAAAGAACAAATCAATACATTTATTGGGTTTATCGAATTGAATTTTATTAATCCATCATATTTATTTTGGCTCCCAATCTACCACCTAAGACACTGTTCGATATAAAATTCAATTAATTAACTAATATTTCATCACACTATAAACCTTACGAATAAAATACGTCTTTACGTCAGCCAATGAGTTTTTTTTATGAAAATGTAAACAAACAGTGTAATGGGACAAGAAAAAAATAAAGAATTAAAATAGATTCAATATTTGTGGATCATAGTACATTTAAAGCGCATTGTTAGTAGTGAAAAAAAATTGTATTCGAAATCCAGCGACATAATATATAATTTACAGAATGAGCGCACCACAGCGCATACTTGGTAGCCTAACTAGTTCTTTCTGGGCATATTATGATAGTTGGACGTTCATAGGTATAGGTAGTGAATACATTACAGTTAATGTACATACATACAAAGTATTTAACTTCTGAACATTTCTCTCATGGAAAGTAGACAATGTGGCGCACGCAAACCAGGCGGATAGGTGCAATACAAAATAGGTTATTTAATGCATATTGTGTCATGTGTTGTATGCCAATTCAACACACGACAAAATCGTAAATATAGGAAGGTACCTACGAGAAAAGCACAGGAACTGGTGCCAAAATCAATATCATAATATGTAATCAAAATATAATTGACTAAATAAGTTAATATCTCCTACTAGCAATTACAAACTGATCATGATAATAATACAAATAATTTTCAAACCGAGTTAAAAAAGGAGAACAAATTTTACCTTATTTTAGGTATAATACTTTCAGCTTTTGTTAAATTATTTTAATTAATTTTTAACTACGTTTTTGACACATTTATGCCAAAAAAGAATTGTTTACTAAGAAATTTAAAAAAAATTAAACATATCTTACGTAAACATTTCGTTTATTTTTAATTTGTAAAAATTATATTTATATAATATAAATCGGCAAAGATATAAGCATTCTATATGTGTCAATTGGAGTGTCTAGCATATTTCTCTCCCAAAATTCCAATTTTTCAAATTAGAGAAATAAGTTTGAATTCCCAACGATTTAGTACTTTTTGTATGAGTAAAAAGTTGGAATATTTAAAATATATTTAATGCTATATTCAATATAACATTAACTAAAATTATTAATAGTAGAAATTATATTACATATATTTCTATAAGTACATTACATTACATTTGAATATATGACAGTAAATATCAAATAGTTGTTTTTAACTCAAACTGATAAAAAGCTATTGCAGACAAAAAAATTGTTAAGCAATACAAATTAATTTTTCCACAAGTTAACATTAATATTATGCAAAACATTAATTATAAAAGACCAATTTAAATCAAAATTAACTAATAATAAACTAATAATTAAAATAAACTAATTAGTATAAAGAATAAAAAAACTAAGTAAGTCTTTCATTACACTATTTGGCCATAGTTGAGGATCAGGGTACTAAATGTAAGTTTAATAATTGCAAAACTTGCTGTTTCGTTTAATTATCAATTCAAGTAAAATGTGAAAAATCACCAAATATTATCAATTGAAGTGACAGAATTATCAAAACAAAACTATTGAAAAAATAAACGTGTTCATATATAAATAATTAATCTTAAAAAAGAAAAATTGAGCGAAGTGCAATTAATTAAGCCAATGCTAAAATTCTACATAACATATATTTAAAATATTTCATTCAAAATACAAGTTTATTCGAGTATATACTTCAATTTCAATATACATTTGGAAGATAGCAGTAGATATAAAATGCAAATAAATTAGGTTATTATAAAAAAGCAAATTACAAATTAAATATATAATAATTTGTTGATTTATGTATGTATGTATAATACAATATGTATAATTTCCTTATAGTATTTATAACTAATGTACATTTATATCATTCTTTATTATTATCTAATAATATTCTAATTAATATCATATTATATATTCAGTCGCAAAAATTAGAAAATAATGATTGGTTGCTTCCAACCGGTAACTGGAAATAAATCAAAATATAAGCTAATGATAGCATCTGAAAAATATCATGCAAGGCAGGCGTGTCAAGTAAGAAAAATAGTTATCTTTAACTACAACACAATGAAGAAAGCATGTTAGCTTGATAACTAGTGGGATATTATTATTACTATATTTAAAAATCTATAAGCAATTACCACATATCATTGTATTGCATATATACTAGTATTAAATTAAATTCATATTGCAAAATTGCTTCAATAAATTCTCTAGGTGTAATATCTTATAAAATATGTACCTGTGCACTTATTTTCGAATATTATAGACAATTATCAGTAAAGTTTTGATATATAAAAATTGATTTAATCAATACTTTTTGTCGTTACTTTGAACTACATTTAATCATAGCTATAAAACATGTCTTAAAAACGATACACAAAAATGTTCTAGAATGCATATTATGGACGAAGAAAAAGTGGATTCATATCCTAATTTAATCATATTCAATCTATATCAAAATTAAATACAATATAATGATCTAAAAATCATTATCATGATATAAATTAATAATGTAATAAAGTAGATGTTAAAACAAGGGTCAAAATATGAGCTACTGAAAGTCTTCGTTTTTGCTGAGATTTATAATCCACAAAAACAATAAATACGCAACATACATACACACACCTATTATATATTTTAGATTATTACAGAAAGAAATATGTAATTATAAATTTCATTTGCAAATATTAATAAATAACAACAACAAAGGTCTAAACTTAAGTTTGTGTCTAAATAACCAAGACGCACCGCATACTTAGTTAGTTATCTAGACTCTTTATAATCTCTCTTACCCCTGAGCATCTTGACAGCAGCGACAGTAGTGACAACTCGTCCACCCAGGTGCAGGTCACAGGAGATAGAAGAGAAAGCTTGTACATCGGCCCGATAGACGACACCAAATGCTCCCTCACCCAGCTTCTCCCGCAAGCACAGCTTCTCCCTTGGATACTCCCACTCTTCGTCAATAGGAATCATGTAGTCGATATCCTCTTGTGAGCTGCTCACAACACCCGAGGAACTCCCAGAACTTGAGAAGAGACGTGACCGCAAACCAGAGGAAACATACTGGATCTTGACAACCGGTGGAACAAGGGGTCCTGAACATTCAGAGAGCAGAGACCCAGGAGTCGAGGTGCTGTGTTGATGATTGTTGTGGTGGCCGCCATGATGATGGTAGAGCTTGGAGGGCTGAATGATGACGACTTGGCGCTTGATGGGCTGGCTAAGATTGTAGTAGCGCCAGCAGCACCGGTATGTGAGTAAAGTCATGCTGAGCACGATGACGGAGGCGGCGACTATGCCCACCACGAGAGGGATATGCCAAGGGAACTTCACTTCTTTTGTTGAGTTCATCATCACACCTGGAGTAGATCAGGTGGACCACACAAGAAAGAATATTAAAGTCACGTATAATTGGACATAATAATATGTATACATGAAGTAGTTTTTAACAAGATAGGTTTCTATTATTGCCTATATTTACAAATATACCGATATTTATATCAACAAAGCATAATAATATCAATATAAAATTTACTTGTTTTGTGCATATTTAATAGGAAAAAAATATATTAGCTTATATTATTATTTATCTATATAGAATATTGGGGTACCTACATATAAATATTCTAGAAAAGAAGTTGCGTACAGGGGTTCCGTATTGTACTAACAACGTTAGGAGATAAAGTGACTAAGACGTCAGTTTAACGATATTTATCAGTATAGTTATATATTTATCAGAAAATGTGTATAAATTATGTTGTTATGACTAAAACTTATACCAAACTATCCATATTGATAAATAGTTTTATGTAAAAATGCACCACCACTGTACCTTTTTACTAAAATTACCTTGAAACGTACAAATACTGCTAATTTCGTATAATACGCAAAAATAACCGCATAATAATTGTACACAAAACTAATAAAGATCGCATTTCATTCATATAACCATATAGCTAGTGAAAAACAACAGTTTAACACAATTAGATTACCTATAGTAAGTTGCCCAAGAAATGGTCTAGTATGTGGACAGTATAATGAAAATAGAGTAAAATAATTAATTAAGTATGTCAGTCAGTCAGTACGTGAATGGCTGTTAACGTCTTATTTTTGTGTGTATATAGTCAAAGGTTTAGTAAGTAGTAATACAAATCTGTCAGTCATCAAGTAATTATGAGACCAGAGAAAAATGCACCCTTGAACACTCGAGTGTCTATCAAGAAAATCCCTTTCTATTATTTCGAGTTTCGGAATGCTAAGCTGAACATCTTCTATGGAGATATAGTGAAGTTTAAAGGGTAACACCACGTCCTCGATTGGTATAACACATCAGCTATTCGAGACCAAAGATATGATTCTATGCAAAATGTTTTACACTTAAGTGCTTTCTGTATTGTACAATACTCTATTGTCCGGTGTATGCTGCTGCTGTGATGGCAATGTAATATCTAAGATATACGGACTTAAATAACAAGATTATGAAGTACTCTCAAGAATTCGAGAACTTAAGTAGTTAGCAATAACATTTTATTGTACAATGTTTAAAAAATAAAATAATATGCAATATGATCAATAAATCGTACAAATAGAATTAAATGATACATATATGACTAGATATCGACTTGTATCATTTACGGGAAAACTAGTTTTCTAATAATGTATCATATGGTGGATATAATATGTTGCACATAAATTAATAAGTATACACTACTGTAGTGTGTTAGATACTAAATGCGGGTTTGAATCTAGTCTGAATACAAAATATCTGCAAAACGCGCAATACCAGTACCATACCATAACATCCTAGGACAGAATTGGAAGATTCAGTTCACTTTATTAAAAGAAATCAGAACAGATGGTATCGTTATGTTGCGGTGACCACGTTCAATTCTGACTATCTTCTCTTCTTCTATACATAAGTAGTCATGGAGACAGACACATGGAGGCCCATAAACAGTTGTTGAATGCTCCTAGATACAAATTCTCGTGCAACACCAAACGAGTCATGGAAAATGATACATGGGATGTGCGCGTCTTTGCTCTGTTGACATATCAATTGAAAAATACACAAACAGTGACACCAACTTTGTACCTCTTTCCCTCCCTCTGAATAAAAAAAAAGACACACGACACAGCATATTCGCAATCTTTGACTGTAGTATATATATATATATTGTATGCATGTTAACGTTCATGTTGTATTCAGTATATTACATCCTATAATTTTGTACATTACTATCTACTAACCGCATGCAATACATCACAGAATATTATAAAAGTTACATTACGTATAAAAATGATTGGCCGTAGTATTAATTACCCAAATGTCAATAATCAACAACATATTATTAGTAAATTACGCGTCTTACATCAGTTAGTTCATGTAAGGCGTTAATTTAATAGGAAGAAAACGAAAGGTGGTTAATAAATGTAACAAAGGGAAAGTTATTTAAAAACACAAGAAATAAATACTATTAACTTAATATTATGTGTAGTTGTAATATTTTTGTCATAGCTATGTGTATGGTTGAAAGTAAAGTCAATGGTGATACATCATTTAAAAAATAATATTATAAAAGGCAAAGAATAATGATTATTTAAATGCGAAGAAAAATTAAAAACATATATGTATGTATAATATGTAAGTTACAAAAGTCTAAATCTACATAAAATAAATAACAATAAATAAAATAAAGATAATATATATCACGCAGAGATTTCCGATTTAATTTTTATAAACGTTTAGGTACTTAAAAGCACTGCCAGAGATAATTTTAACATAATATAATACAAAAAATATTAATTCTTTCAAAATGTAAAATACATTAATATACTTGATTATAAATTGAATAATGATTAACCATAAATCTTACTAAAGGTAGAATCTAAAAAATTATAATATATAGTTCTGGTGAATCTCATGATCAAAACATGTACAATATTGATATATGTGTATACTGCTTTCTGCAAGAGATTTCCTAAGTATTTTAGTATAAAGATATTATAATTAATCAAAATACTATATTAAATATTGCAAGAAGATTAAAAGTAAAAATACTCCCATATTTTAATAATACAATAATAGGATATAAAACAATTATCAATTTTAATATTAATAAATAATACCTCATTCACAATGAAACCTAACAAATTTGTATTTAAGTTTCAGATACAGCGTATACGCATTAAACATAGTATAACTCTAAATTATCAAAATGATAGTTTCGTTAAATTAATTACCAACAATTCCATAAGGTAAATACCGTACGGTAAATATAACATTTTAAGGGGGTGGTGGTAGGAATCTTTATGAAGATACATTACAATACTACTGAGCACAATAAATAAAATGCGTAATTAGAGTAAAAATAGATGCATATGCAAAATTCTTAGTGAAATACCTGAGCAGTTTGAAATAGTAAGATTCATCGCTCTGAAAGGTATTTCTGGGTCGTTAGTAGCCTGGTTGGCCCTCTTCCTTCGAGCAACGCATAGATAGTTCCCCATATCAGCCAGTGTGGCCCGCTCCACAGTGTAGTCGATGCGCCAGCTTAGATCATCGAAGGCTCCCCCAACTGCGCTACTGGGAACACGGACCTTAATATCTGGCCGACTTTCCGAGCGCTGTTTTGTTTATGGTCGATTGGGAGAATTCAATGTATTGTCAACATTTATTATTTTAAACTATACATACACTATATTTAAGTTTAAATATACCTCATTAAACCTATTAATGAGCAGGTTTAATACAAAAATTATTTTAAAGTAATAAAGAACATACCGAAAGAATTTGGAAGTCTTTAGATGAAAATCTTCTGCGCACAATCTGAAGAACGATGTTATCGTTTGCTATTCCTGAACAAACCAAATTCACTCTCTGCCCGATACAGACCGAGGTGTCCGGGTTAAAATTCAAGTTTATATCACTGAAAAAATAAATATAAAGTAACTTGACAATGTCGTTGCAGTTCAGTTGAAAAATACACATGTCTACTAATTACATCAGACATTACTCCATTCAAATTACGAGAAATGACCTACTTTTCTAATCGAAACAAAAAGTGTACTCAATTGTTTAAATCGTTTAAACATCGGTATCGCGGGGAAAAGTGATGGGTATCGAAGTAACTGAATGTCAAACCGGTTTTACTATGTTCGAACTAATTAAGTTGGTTTGACGATAACATATTCTGGAAATTCACTCTATATATCAAGATAGGAAAATTGGTCTAACGAACAGGTTGTGAAACTTTTCTAACTGAAAGTCGAGTTTACACTCACTTAGTTGGACGAAGGGGTAAAATCGTACTTTATATTATTTATATCTAAATTATTATATTTAGATGGTAATAGATGGTACTTACCTATGGTAACCTACGAGTGTTTTAATTATTATCTATAATTCTTCCTAGTTTATTATCATTTTAAACCTTAATATTGTGTGATGGCAGTTATTTTTTTTAAATTAGCGATGAGCTATATATAGACTTGTAATGTTGCCCATGCTGTAGGAATTACAGCGAATTTGACATGTATTTATGACAAAAAATAACGTTCGGGTTATAGGAAGTGAACTTGAATATATTGATCGAACATAATTATCTCAAAGTCGGCGAAATGTGCATCCACACTGCTCATTTTCTGATTCAAAGAAAATGGCAGAAACATTGCTGTAATATAATGCTGGAAAACTAACAAACTATTCTAATTGAACTTTTATTATTTATAATACAGTTTGAAATTCTCTTTAAATAAAAAGCTTATTTTTGTTTGGTAGTATTTCTAATACTGTAATTCGGATTAAAATCCGATATATGATCCAAATTATTTAGAAAAGACATAGACTATTTAAATACCTATGTAAATTAATACAAAAATATATTGTAACAATATACAATTTATATACATTTACCCATACGCAGAAAAGGTTATATGATAATATTATTTTTAACTTTAAGACATAGTAGTGACCTGTTACATGAAAAATAACGTTTCACACATAACATCAACAGTAGCAATTTTTCCCACAGCATAAATACTAAATGGCCGTTTGAGTTCATTTCAAAAAATTTTTTTTTTATAAAGACACAAAGGTTGTTTTCGTCTAAAAACTTTAATTGAAATTGTATTATTTTAACTATAATTGAAATAACGAAGTATAGAACACTATTTAAATTCACATATTTAATAGTTTGTATCAAAGCAATATAACAAACAACAGAATAATATTCTTTATTCTTGATCAATAGAGCAACCGAAGTTTGTCAATTGCAAAATATATAAATTTTATATATAAAATTAAACTTTCTCGTGTAGTACCTAATATAAAAATTAGTATCTATGCCCCATTGAGCCGCTGCCCTCTCTTACCTGTTCCGTTGACCTAGCAATGGTGCTGTCTGTACACTCATAGTGTAGGAATGAGTGAGTCTGTTCTTAATCCCTTTAGACTCAACTCGACAAGAATACTTTCCCTGGTCCGTATACTGAATTTCATTGATGATCAGGCGACCAATGTAACACTGGCCCCTCTTTACATGTCGACATCGTTTCTTTGGTTGCTTGTAAATGAAGTACTGAGAAGAAAAGAGCCAAACAGTTCGATGTGAGAGCAATGTAAAGCAAAAACCAATGGAAGAATAATTATTATTAATGACAGAACGAATAATAATCCCCCCCCCCCCCCCCAAGGTATACCTATGATAAATAAATAATATTAATTAAATAGTATAATAATTAATAGAAAATATCTACCATACTATTACTATCACGACCTAGATAATATATCTAATAGGCCTGGATATTATTTACCTTGTTGGACTTAGACGGATGAATCTCAACACCAATAGAATCATTTCGCAAACCCATGGAGTCTCCCAGAAAAAACCAACGAACTGAGATTGCGTCAGAATTTTTATTTCCGAATATATAGTAGAAACATTCGAAAGATTTCACATCACCAACAGTGACTAAAGCACTCGATCCTATGGACATCATATTTGGGAGCCAATAAAGAGTGTCTGTGGGGTTGTCAAAAAGAATAGAGACGATTTGTTATACTGGATTTTAAAAAATTCCTATGACACATGGACATTATTTTTTAGCTTTAATTATCAATTTGAAATGTCAGAAAAACATTTTGAAGCGCATAATTTAAAATTACATATTTTTTAAATAAAAAATAACTTGAACTAGTTCGTCATTAATGTTCAATTAAGCAATAATAAAGTTTATAATAAAAATAGAATTATTAACTTTGCATCTAAAAGCATTATAATTATTATGCATTAAAAGGGTGTAACACATAAAAAAATTGCTTCAATTAATATTGCATTTGTTTAGTGTGACTAACACACATCGATTAGTCTACCTTATTTAACAATACAATATAGTTAATAATTTAAGAAATAGGAATACACTAACTGTGGTTGTGCATTTTAAATGTCTTTTCTGATCGATTTTATACAAATTAGTAGATAATATACAACAGCAACAATGCTATCTAAACCAGTATAACCCGACCGCTAACAATAACTATTCCAGGGGGTTCTGTTAAGCACGAGTGCAGTCACCAGATGGCATTGTTCCTAACAGGAATACCGAAGATTATTCTCGGCTGCCTGACCTTATCTATTTACTCAAACTAACGTCAACAGATATTTAAACGCAGAATGGTCAAATACTTATTTTTATAAAGACGTCATAAAAAGTATGTATATAATTTTAACTGTTTAAATGTAATGAAACGGCAATCAAAATATGAAATATTACTATAATATTCACAAAAAGTGATTTTAAAATACATACCTGCCATTATATAGTTAGGGTTATTAGGAGCGGTATCTGTATATAAAATTTCTGTTGTTGCACTAGGATCTGTAATGGACAAAAATATATAGTCTATTATTTTAATTATTTAGGACCAAATGCAAAAATTGCAGTTCAAAATGATAAAATCACACTTCCGAATTGGACGCGGTGGTTAAATCGTAAATGGCAATAATAATAGCAGAAGACTGCAATGAACACCAGTGGGTATCTATTTTAATTTGGCTGCAATCAAATGTTTATAAATGAGACATCGCAAAACAGAATGAGTATTATATATCACGTTTTTTTTTTAGAAAATTTGACAATTTAATCATTGACATGAAATGTTAATTTAAGTATATCGATATACATACATATAATTCTGGTTTGTAGTTTCTAAAACAGTTGACATTTATTTATTGAATATATCTTTAAGGATTCGCAGAAAAAAATTAATAGACGTGTATGTGTTTTCTAGGTGCCACCCATGATAATAATAAAATATGCCCTAACACCCCACGTTCGCCAATCTTTGACCGTGGTTTATAATACATATATAGCACATACAGCGGTAGCTCAAAAAGTTCGAGCAAAATGTGTGTGTAATTTTGCCTGAACTTTATGAACCACTATACTATATATGTATATATATATATATATACCTACGTGTAGGATATACAATGCTTTTGATGTCTTTAAAAAACACATAAACCGACAGCCTAAGTCCGGAAGTTTATATATATTTTTAAAGACCGATAAAAAGCATTCTATTTGCACTATAATTCATTAATTTTCACATAAAAATTAGCAGTTTATATGTGGAAATTTAAATATAAAGCTCAAATTTTATTTTCCGTTCTATCTTATAAAATCTATTATTGAATTTGCTTCAGTTATATTTTAATTATAGAAGCTTTTGGAAAGCAATATCGACCAAAAATTCGAACCATAATAGAGAAAATCGATTGGAGTCCGACAGGAACAAAAAACAGGAATAAATAGGACCTAAATTTATTCGAGAAAGGTCATAATGTTTTATCTTACATCCATCCAATGGGAGAAAACTATAAATATAGAATTGATCCCAAAAAAGAAAGTCTTCCGGTGCTTGATCTATTGAGTTTTCAAAATAGATCCAAAACGATCAACACATAACTGCTTCTAAAACATATCAACTTGCGGCCTATCGATTATTCTGATAATTTTTATTTAACGAAATATCAGTAAATAAAAAATGGTAGATGTCTTAAGTAATGGGTCACAGCACTCTCTCTTTTCAAGTTGTGAAAAAAACCTTATTGAATTGTGGAATTGAAGATTCTAAAATAAACCAGTTTGCATGCTACACGAGCAACAGGACTATTTGACGGCGATGTTGACGAGCAGCTCACTATGTAACGTACCGGACACTAAATTAAGACACTAGAATCGCAACGTAGGCATCATTATATATACAATAATTCAATTAAACATAAAATAAATTATTCGTCATATTTATCCTCTTTTGGCCAAACATTAAATTGTATTTTCAATGAATGATGCAACGACCCAAAAACATTCATGAAAATTAAGTATACACAAACTTCATTAGTGATATTTGACAATTCACATTTAATAAAATAATTATGAAATTTAATACATATCTTCTAAAAAGAACACAAAATAATCAATGAAATATTTTTCAAGAATTCACTCAGGAGATAAAATGTCACCGGGAAATTATATAATACATAACGACTAGTGATTCTATTTTGTGATTAAAAATATTACGTAACGACTAATACCTACACATCAACTATATACGTTTACAATAGTAGGTATATTATATTATGTATACTATAGCATTCTCTACATTCACTCAGGAGATATAATGTCACCGAGAAATTATGTATTAGCGTAACGACTAGTGATTCTATTGAGTGATTAAAAATTTTACTTAACGACTAATACCTACACATCAACTACAGTTACAGTGTTGTGAAAAATAAATAAATTGCCTACCTATTGAAAAACACAAAATATTAGATTTATTTCATTTTTTAATAATTGTTTTTATTTCACTCATTAAATACATACAACATAGACTTGAATATAAGGATATTTATAATATAATACAGATCAATCAGTTCAAGTCACACATCAATAATTGAATTTAGCACCCTTTTTGGCAATAAATTCCCTGACTCTTTTTGGCATTGATTCAATTAATTTATTACAAATTTCCAATAAATCATCACCTCTGACCCAAATATTTAACATTTTTCTGATGCATCATTTCTTAAGAGTACTCTGACTTATTGACCCGATCTTCTATAAATTGTCAATACAATTTAAATCTGGCGAATTGCCAGGCCAGTAAAGAATTGACACATCAAATTCCCGTAAATAGTCAATGCAAAACTTTGCCGTGTGAACGAGAGCATGATCATATTGGTAAATCCAACGCGGTTGCCAAACCCATAGAGTAATTATACAAAGAGTGTTCACTCTTTTAAATTCTGCATGCAGTTCAATACTACTATTTACCTATGTAAG
>JAYRBW010019230.1:0-12780 GCA_036023295.1 Invenusta paracnida
AAAATTTTTTATGACATGTTTTTTAAATAAATACATGTCAATATGGAAAAAATTATATAAAAATCGAGATTTTTTTTTCATAATGTATTACTTTAATTTTTTTTTGATGACTAAATCATCATATTATTGTAGTATGTTTAGCTGAAATTATTAAAATTATTTTTAATAAAAAAAAAATTTAAGTAAAATATGGATTGGGTGGTTCTCGCCGACGGACTCCCCTAGAGGTAAAAATGATACGAAAAATTTCTCAAAAGTTGTGAAACATAATTCTAGGAAAAGTCACGAGAGCGTTTGCTGTTTTGAAATTTTTTTAAATAATGACAGCCAAAATTCGGAGGGGGGGTTGAATCAGCCCCCCCCCCGGTTCAGATAGGGTTAATATAAAAATAGTGATCTATTTGTTTATATTTATAATTAAATATTTATAAATTTGACCCTTCCCAAATAATTGTTTAAAGGCAAACACAAGTGTCGATGCTCTCTTATCTTTAAGCAACACTTATTACGCATGCATAACGAGAAAGGCAAACAATCACTGTCAGTAATGTAGCGATAATGCTTGTTCATTCGAGAGAATACCTGCATCTCCACCAAGTCCGCCTGCCACTGCATGTCCATTTTCCACACCATATAGCCTCTGTGTACTAATTTTTGTCTCACTGGTTGGTGAAGGGTGTACACCCACTGACTTTTCAACCAATTCGTTACATCCTTCCTTGGTAACTTGCTTGCTTTTGCCAATGTTTCTGTACTTCCGTAAGAGCTTGGAAGGGATGCGTCGTAGTATAGTGGGTGAAGTACAGTATGTGTTAATGCATTCGATATCGATTGAGAAGCCATCGGCAATGTCTGTGGGATTCTTAATACAGCAACTAAATAAATCATGACTGCCTTAGGTATGTATGGTACCCAATAAAGTACATGTTTATAAGGCATCATAGTTATCTGTAGGCTTTAAGAAGTGTCTAGTCCGCTTTGGATCCCCCGTATCAACCGTATCCTGTTCATTACGACATAGGTTAATTTTCGTGCAGTCATAGGCACATTGGTAGATATTTTAATTGCATGTCTGTCCAAAACCTTCTTGAATTGGCGCCAGCCAGATGGTGAGAGCGTTCTGCTCTTGCTAGTGAGGGCTGCATAGTGTATTAAATCAATAATGAAGGCATCATCAAGTAAGCGGTCACCAAGTATAACTTCTCCTTCATAGTGCCGTGTGACTCCATTTGTCACTAGCTTATTGAGAATACTTGTCACTCGACTGCGTATCTGAAGCTGGAACTTCTCAGTAATCCGCTGGATTGTTGATAGAGACAGGTCTGGTTGTGGAGGAGGCGGAGGGGAGTCAGGAGATGGTGTCTCTTTGTTCATTCGTTTTCTTTCCACATGCAGAGTATAGGCATAGAGCTTTTGTGCCTGATCAATAGGTAGGTCACTATCTTCCGTAGCACTCCCCTTCATGGAATGATTAAAATCGACTTCATTTATTATTATCATACGACGATAGGCATTAGCAATAGGTGCCATATCTATGTAACATTTTTTTCACTCCAAATCCCACACCAATTGATACGGCCCCTGCGAGTGCAGCCTTCCATGCTAAAGCGAGTAAAGACGTCTCCATTTGGTATACCTCCAAGTGATTTTCTAATGCGATGCACCCCCTCTGGCTTGATGTGAACCTGATTTCTTTTATGGAGGGTTAGACTAAACCAGAAATTCAGGAACCTTCTTAGTTTGTCTCTGTGTCTGATAACGTGCTCACGAGTTTGTCTATCCAGTCGGACTCTCGTTGTATTTTCGTCTTCGCTTTTAATATCTTTCAGAATATATACGCGCTATGGGCACTTATCCAGTAGAATACATTTACGAATACGCAGTTACTCAGGAGAATTTTTATGCAGGTCAAGAAACAGGAAAAGGTGTGGGCGTATATTCACTGCATCTTTATATGCACCAGTGAGAAAGCCCTACTGACCTGGATACATCTGTCTAGAAAGGCATTTAATCTGACTGGCGTCTCTCGGGAATTTGAATAGCACCATATACTGACTATTTAACGAGCGTGTTCAATTCTCTTTACCCCCTCTGTATTATCAAGTTTTATGGTCGGCTCATACTGACACCGACTAAACCAATGTAAAGTGTGGGGTGGGACATCGAAAAGCACGTCTCTTTGTTTAATAAATTTCTCCACAAATTTTTCTTGCCAGTCTGGGTGGGACCTACTACTAACATAGCGGAACGGTGTTTTAGCTGAATATCATACGTGGTAGGTATAATGTTATTACTATATATGGCTATGTTTATGCAGTTAAAGCAATCAAAGATCGATAAAATGGTGCTATGATTTGATTGGTTGATACATAATAGATTATACAATTGAAAGATGAAATCAGTTTGCTCATTTTCTCGTTTATATTGCTACTGTCCAGTTGTTCTTTCTCAACATGGTACGATCTCGCATCTCAAGACAGCTTTTTTATGGTGACTGTAGCCTGCATTTTAAATCGCATAACGATCAGAAATTCCACTGCTTTCATAAACAGTTTTGTAGACTATCATCCGATATTACAACAGTCTACTCCACTGAGTTGGTCATGAAAATACGTCACCGCCTTTGCACGGGGGACAAGGTGAAAAATCACAAGACCCTCGCAGAGAATAGCATAAGGCAGGCGTTCGCAGCTAGGCAACGAGGGTGGCCATCCATCTCCTTTTCTCCAGAGGATGGGTGCTATGCGGTAGATAACATCACAATCCTACATATATCAAGTCGTCCGGTTTCTCACCTACCGTAGGAGGTGCAGACAACCTCACCCATTTATCCCCTTTCTTGGAAGATCCCCCCTCCTCCTGCTCAACTGACGTCGCTACCACCACAGAACCTATCTTCCCTTGCATGCATGACCCTACGCGTCTGGGATGAGGGTCGCATAGACGATTCTCTGGTAACACTGTGGGTCTCTGAAATGAACTCTCCTCCTGCTCATGCGGCATTGCTTGAGACACTATGTCATTTTAACTATGTCCGTGTATTTCTCTGTGTTGCAATTTTTATTAGATGTATCCTTGTTTTATATCAGTCTTCTTATTACCTTATCAATAATAGAGTATGCATTATTTTTCAGTCGGTTTGAAAATTGCTCATTTAGACTTCTACTAGTATCAGTTATAACAATCTCATCGTCTAGTGTGTTAATAAAAGTTGAACTAGCCCATAGCCATTGTGTTTCATAGGACCAACCCATTATGATATTTGTTTTTCCACTAAACTTGAAATTTCATGTTGACTAATAGAACAGTAACATTTATGTACGGTATAAATTGGACTATAACTTATTTAAATGACTCTCATTAGGATTATACCTATCTACCTATTATACCTAAATTTTAAATACTACTATTGTCACTATTTTCTGTCGAGTCAAAAGGAGAGTCCATAGTTGTTCAGATAGAATACTATATTTTATTCATGTTTATAGCTATGCCAGCATTATAGAGCACACATTCATAAGCATCCATTAGAACACAGTGGGTCCTGCATTAATTTTCGCAGCCAATGTTGATGGATCACCCTTCTTGGGTGGAGGTATAGTTGAGTCATGAGCCTTGCATAAAATAACTTGTCCATATACCGTATTGATTGGAATTTTGTTGCGTTTCATCACAATATTGCTTTTGTGATAGTCTTCTTGCGTACGAACTTTCCAGTTAGGTAGTTGGTGATTATGATATTCCACATACCTACATCTGGCAAGCTTTAAAATTTCTTCATTATCACTCTCTATGGTTGTAGGCCCAACATGACCAATGATCTCATTTTCGCGTTGCACTCCTGACAGACTGCTTCACGATATTCACATGTAAAGAAAGGGGAAGTAACATATTAGAAATCAGATCTGTATCAGAATAGAGAGAGAGAATGATTAATTTACCGTTAAGACGTCATGTTTCCGAACTCTCGACTATTTCATTGTTGTGTCATTCTTATCGAAATGTGAGCTGCAGATTTAGAATAGAGTTTGCATACAGTACTCTGTGATGTCCCCATTAGTCATTACCATCTTCTGATTCCCAAGTTCCTGATTCCACTCGAAAACATCCTTGGCATGCTTTGTAAGAGAGACCATGCGTCATAGATACAATCTTGTTCCCGTAAAAACCTTTACTGATAGAAGATTGGCGGAGCTTTCATGCGTGAGTGAGGTACCAGGAGATAGGAGATAGCTAGCGGCTTTCTTGTGCATTATCCGTTCTGTTACAGTTTTCAATGAGGATCTGTCTGTATCCTCCTCGAGAAAACTTTTAATATCGCATAGACCACATAGGGAAGGCGTTGGATTGCTTGCTACTTTTTAAACTGATGAAAACACTTGTTTTCCGCTGGGACGAAAACTTAGGGTTGGCCTGTATAATAGTACTCTCTATGCCGCTCGAGGTATTCTACCTTCTTAATGGGCTGGAGACAGCATTCGCAGTGTTTGTATCCTCTTCCTGTCTGGTTCTTATTGGTTGGGCTATTTAGAAGGCGATTGATGTGAATATCTCTAACATAATGCGCGGGTGATCCTCATCGCACTGGTATGTCAGTACGTTGATTACTCGTTTTCTCCATAGACCTCCTGATTTGGGTAGCCACATGCGCGCAACATTCTGGCATTATTCAACACTCATTCTCTTCTTCCTATTCGAGTAGATTGATGAAGAGACCCGGGTTTAACTTCTCCTAGCGGAGAATGTCGCCCACGTTGATGGGGAAGGTCAGACCGACGAATTTTAACTCGTCTTTCCACTGTTTGTGGGCTATAGGCGATTGCAATTCAGTTTTATATCGTTATAAGAGTACGAAAAGCACCGCATACTTTAAACAATTCTCCCGGATTCCATTGTCGACATTGATAACAGCTTGCTTGGCTGACAGTCGGAGAGGGAGTTCAGTGTAGCTCTTCCCGCATTTCTTGGGAATACTGTGGTATCTAACTATTCTCATATTAAACCACTCCACGGTTTCAATAACCCAGTTCAATCCATTCTGAATAAACTCCTCTCTTCCTCGGGTGGACCTTGCACTCAATAAATCCGTTGAGTAGAATGGCAGTAGTCTCATTGATTAGGGCTCTAATCGAAGAGAGAAAATCCGGAGGCTGAACAGGAGGATTGATGGGCTCGAAGCGGATATACCGTAGCGCACCATTAAAGGCGGCTGATGCGCAATAGCAGTGAATGTTTACGTCACAATAGTCTTCCATTGAAGGAAAAGTATCGGGGGTGGCTTGACTGTTTATGTTTATCAAGTAGAGCGGGTTTTCATATCTACCGATCACTGGCTGCAGATGAAATTTCGAGTTTTAGTAGTACAGGGCTGTGCAGGGCTGTTCTGATCGATAGGTAATAGTAGGTTGAGCAGATGAAGTTGAAGGATTGTTCGAAAAGTCTATTTATTTTTAAAACCAGAGTAGATCATCAAGGAATTTATTCATTCCTGCGATATTATTATTACTATACTGCTGTGCCGGCAGGGAAGTAATAGTAGACTGAGCTGATGAGGTTGATGGTGGGGCGAAAAGTTAAACGGCTAATGAAATCTGAGCAGAGCATTAAGCAATTGATTAATTTCGGCAATGTCAGTATCCATATACAACGAGAGCGCGTAGGAATACGATGATACATGGACGAGAGCAGAAATCGAATGAATATAACAGCCGTGCGTGTTTTGTTTATGATTCTCCGTGCCCTATAATTGGTTGAAGTCATACTCGATTGTGATTGGCCGCGAGGGCAGTTGTCGAAGAGAGGTAGGTAAGGGGGGGGTGGATGATCCCGAGAGGGAGGGGTGGTGGGGGGGGGAGGTGATCCCGAGATCGCCCACCCTACTACTTACTGAATTTTGTTAATTTAATATATTAATGACTTTCTAGATACATACATAATGTACATATATATACATATATATAATAATTGTTTTTAAATATCCTGTATTGCAAAATAAAATATTTTTACATTAAAATTAGACTTTTAGATTAATTAAAAAGACTTCATTAAATTGAAAATTGTCTTTAAGATCGTTTCTTGATTTTCATTTTGCGATGTAGAAGTTATTGTTTTAATGTAATGAAAATGTTTGTAAAGTTTACATTATTTATTTACATAGAATATTTTATAAAAACATTTATTGTTTTTAGATATCTAAATAATTATCATAAGTACATTTAAACATGTATAAAAAAATTAATCCAACGTATTTTCTACATTTTATTAACAAATGCCTCTAAAATTTTAAAATATAAATCGAAAGATGCTTCTGGCTAGTAGATCAGTATAAGCTTCTAAATGCTTCCTAGCTCCTAGTTTATTAGAAGTTCCTCTCCTATTTTTCACAGTGAGTCTCTTAGCTTAGCTTGTCGTGTCGTTGATTAAGAAGATCAATATAACTGATTTACGTTCTCGTATATTCTCGTCTCTATAACAGACTTTATAATATACAACTTCATTACTTCTGCAATATTGTAGAAAATATTATACAACTATATTAAAGGTTCACTTGTAATAACAATATCAGCTCGTAAACACTATTCATTAACTTCCGATGTAACAATAAGATAACTTCTAACTTTTAACTTTATTGAATGCATCATTTTATAGGCACTTCAGGTCATTTTAGGAGGTATAGGGGTTGGTATCAATTTAATTAATTAGTGTCTAAATCTATGTAAAAGTGATTTAGACATCTTTTAATTATGACAATATTATAAGTATGAGACAGGTGGCACATCTCCCACATCTATGTAATTTGCTGCATGTACATAATATACTCTTACTTTGGTTATGTCAATGTCAATAATACGATGTTTTTCTCTGTACCCCCTTACTTTACTCTTAGATTGCAAGCAAAACTGTCACCCAAATGCTATCTGTGATGGTGAAAATTGCATATGCAAAGGAAAGGGCGACGGGATTAAAACATGCTTCGACTGTTCAATCTGCAAGGCGAATTCCACCTGTGATCATATAAATGAGGAGTGTCCTTGTCAAACGGGTTTCCATAACACGCATGGCTACTGTGAAAAAAGTGCACTCCTAAAGTTTTTTTTTTATTACAAAATGTATTATTATTTCGGAGGATAATGCGTCATAATAATAAAATATTATATGTTTTAAAAATAGTATGACTCAAAATGTCTGTAAACGCATTATTTTACCTACATAAAACAGAAATCGATACACTATAATTATATTTTAATGCATTTATTTCTTCTTTGTACATAAATTTCAATAAACAAAACAAGTTTAATAATAACAATTTATTTCCAGGTATTCTTTGACCATTACTCAATCTCTATATGTGCACCAACCTTTAGGCATAGAGTTTCAGTATTTTTGATTCGTTATTTTATGTATGTTATTATCATAATCAAAATTATAATAATGTTCATTAACTTTGAGTTGATAGAAGTATAGCTGCGAAATTGTTGAACAAAACAATAAGAACGAAACCCCACTAAAAGAAAAAACGATTTATTTAATTAATAGTGCGACTTTTTGGTTTCATAACTGGAGACCATTGTCAAACAGTTGTAAAAATAATATTTAATTAACAGATACATAATTACATATATACATATAATACAGATCATTTAAATTAAGTAAAAAAAGCTCATACGATAAATGTTATTTAATAGTTGAACATCAAAAGAAAAGACGTACACTGAATCAACATTACATTAAACATCTATAAGGGATAAACTGTTAAAATCATTGGAATGACCAGAATAGAACGCATCTATAAAAATACCATTATTAACAGTACAATTAACGACAGCAGCCTTGTGTTCTTAACTACGCTACGATCGGAAATATCATGGCCGATTTCACCAAAATACACCTTTAGGCACTTTTTCCAATTTATGCATTTAACAGGAGTATTAGTTAAGTTATTTAAAAATTTAACCAGAATTAATTAAACAACTTTAATTCACGCTCTTCTTATTAGCTATTTCTAGTGCAATTCATATTTCCTGTATTACACGTATATATTATGTTTTTGGAATATTGTTTACCTTGCTTGATAATGGTTTCTATAGTTGAGACCAAAATGTAGAAATTTAAATTTAATTTTTTTTGTTTGTTGTGGTCTCTCATTGTTAACGGTTAAGGTGTTACAAGGTGTAACACACAAAGCTTAATTTTAGTTTTCTCAGCGATACAGTTGAAGATTAAAATTTAGGTTATATTCTAATATTTCTTTTCTTTATAATAACACTGATCTGTTGGATAACAACTATTTCGTTGTTTCTTTCGGTACATTTCACTTTAGATTGTGCTGTTAAATGTCACCCCAACGCCGAATGCAATGAGGGTGAGTGCAAGTGCCACCACGGTTCTGGAGACGGCATTCACAATTGCAGCAGCCCAGAGTTTGAGTGTGTTTGCGGTAGCAATGCTACATGCAATTCAGCTGGTTACTGTGTGTGCTTCGATGGCTATACTGGTAACCCTTACATGGCGGGGTGTACTGCTTGTAAGTACTCCAATAATTATTTAAATACATGGATACTCGTGTAATGCTGTTTTGATGCGCGCAATATATACATATGTAGTAATTCCCTACAGTTTCGCATACGAATGCATTAAATTACAATGAAATGTACATTTCAAACATCCATTTCTTTTCAACACAGCAACAATTTAACAATAACTGATGGCTGGCCAGACTGTTGCAAATTAAGGCTGGTTTTTATTCTAGCAGTAATTTATCTATTAATAATAACTTTTTTATTGTTATAATAATATCGACCATTTCATTTCAATATATCCATATTAGTGACACTATCGATTGTCTTTCTCTCCAAGTACATGACTTAGTTTGTTTATATAAGGTGTCTGTAAACGAAAAGTATTTTCTATAGAAAATGTATTATTTTCAAAAACAATAAGCATATTTTCTTAAATATACATAAATTAAATTGTTTAAAAGTTTAAAGTTGTTAGTAGAGAGGATACTGTTTATGGTTACTTTAAGTAAATTCTGCTTACTTCGTTGACGTTTCTGCAATGATCTTGAAGAGCAGTAAATTCTTTGTTGAGTTTGCGAGATATCAAAGACCCAAAAAAGTTGGGGAAAAATTTGCTCATTTCTTCAACGTCATTGAAAGTAACATTGTTTCGGTTAGCCTCCATGTTTCTGAAAATGTACCTGTCACAAAGACTCAAGTGAGGAGAGTAAGGTGGTTGGAGGGATTTTTGATACAACGCTATCTTCTAGGAATTGTACTGTGACACGAGCCTTGTGGGGACGAGCACAATATGCTCCGTTGGGATGCCCAGGTTATTGAACGATTAAAAATAACTACGAAGAAAGACGATATATATTTCTCAGCATTGATACTCTCACCATCCTCCAAGATTTCGAAATAGCAGTCCCCTATGAAGTTGGCCACGATTATGTAGTAATTTTTGAGGCCATGGTCTTTCTAGTTTCCTCAGGTCGGTCTCCAGCTGGACCAACGGCATCCACTGGAACACATTTAAGATGTCACAAAAAGGTTGAAACGATTAGGTTAATTATTGTCATTATCCCACAACTAGCCTTGTCCGAGAACGTAGGTGGCTGATGGTTATTTTCAAAAGAACTTCAATTTTAGCATATATAGCGTTACCGTTACTGTTAAATAATTGTGTTGGCTACATGCACCATAAAGCCTAACATGCTTATTAATAAACTCATCCAAAGAAACATAAACTATTAATTGGGATTTGATTTGAATCTGTTGGATGTCTTAGAAGTCTATCTCCCTAACAATACACCACGCGACTGTACTGCCCAGGATCAGGCACGTCGGGGCCCCCTCTCCCCTCTATCCAAGTTGAGGGATAATTCCGGACAAAAATTTCAAATATGATGCAAAATACACACAATAAATTTAAGGAATATACAAAATTCAAGAATAGTTTGCGGGAAAACTAACTAGCAATATATTTGTATTATGAAATGTTGTGCTCTTTATAACAATTAATATTTCAATGACGTCAAATATGTAGGTGTTAAGCTATGGTGAAGAAGACAAGCCTCGCCATCATTAAAAACTGAGAGAACTATTCGGAAAACTAATTCCACAGTATTGGCAACTGAAATTAGAGTTACAAGCAGTATGTTTTGTAAAATTGCAGTTAAGTAGTATGGGTGTGTCTTTCCAGTTCAAACCCCCTCATCTCACCTCTTCCCTTTCCCGACCAATCAGAATCGAGTACGACTTCAGCCAATGGTAGAGCCCGGAGAGTATCAAAGAAACGCGCGCTGTATGTGGCACCAAATTCTAATTTAAAGTGCACGGGAATTAAAAAAGAACGTTTCGTCTCCTAGCAATGAATAAATTGCGCGTGTCATTCAAATTACGAAAGAAATTCAAATTTTTCATACACCATGATATTACGGGAAGATTTTAATTAAACGCGAAATTATATACTAATATTAATCGAATTTAAGGGGAAAAGTTACGAGAACAACTTATTAAATACTTTACAAATAATCAGAGGCAAACCATAAACATTATTATATATATACTACTTGTGTTAAATGTTAGTAGTATACATATAAAATAACTGTATTTTGTGAGAATGTGTATATTTCAAATGTAAAAATAAGCGGGAACATTTTAATTAAACGCGGGATTGTGTACAAGTATTAAACGGTATTGAAGGGAAAAAGTTACGAGAACACCCCTATTTATTACTTTCAATTCTATTGATCAGAGCCAAACCATAATCACGCAATAATTATTTATAGGTTGCATAATATATATGTACTTATATATATAATATATTGGTATATATTTGTCTTAAATGTCAATAGTATAGCTATAATATAACCGTATTTTGTGAAAATTGATAAATTGCTAAATAATATCTCTAAACTTCTAATGATTCCTTACAAGTATTTAAAAATTTTCTAAACTGCAAAATTATTCCCTAAAAGTATGCTAACAATTCGCTAAACTCCTAAATGATTTCTTACAAGTATGCTAAAAATTCGCTAAACTCCCTAAAAGTATGCTAACAATTCAGTAATCACCTAAATGATTACCACAAATATGCTAAACTCCTAAATGAATCCTTAAAAGTATGCTAAAAATTCACCATACTTCTAAATGATTGCCTAAAAGTATGGTAAAAATTTGCTAAACTCCAAAATGATTCTCCAAAAGTATGTTAAAGATTCTCTAAACTCTTAAATGATTCCCTAAAAGTATGCTAAAAATTCTCCAAACTCCTAAATGAATCATTAAAGTATGCTAAAAATTCACCAAACTTCCATGTAAATCTATCTATCTGGGGTATTTTACGCCAGATTTTTTCGAATTTTTTGAAAACTTTTAGGGAATCATTTTGGAGCTTAACGAATTTTTAGTACTTTTAAAGTAAATCATTTAAGAGTTTATTGAATTTTTAGCATACTTTAGAGAATCATTTTGGAGTTTATGGATATTATATAGCAATTTATCAATTTGCTCTAAATACGGTATTATGTAAGCTATTTTGACATTAAAGACAAATAGTATATATCTAACCTATGAATAATTTTTGCCTGATTATAGTTTGCCTCTGAATAATAGAATTAAAAGTATTAAATAGGGATGTTCTCGTAACTTTTTCTTTTAAATACGATTTAATACTAGGTCATAATCCCACGTTTAATTAAAATCTTCCCGCTTATATTTAAATTTGAATTTTGCAAAAATAAATTTGTTTAGATAGACATATTTTTTACGAAATACAGTTGTTTTATATCTATACTTCTAACATTTAAGACAAGTAGTATATATGTAAATTATGAATAATTGTCACATGATTATGGTTTGCCTCTGATTAACTGAAAAGTATTAAATAAGGCTGTTTCCGTAACTTTTTCCTTCAAGTACGATTAATTACTAGTACATAAATCCGCGTTTAATTAAAATCTTCCCCTGTATTTAATAATATCATGGTGTATTCAAAATTTGAATTTCCCTCGAAATTTGAATCACGCGCGCAATTTTTACGTTGCTCGGAAACGAATCGTTTTTAAATTCCTTTGCACTTTTAAATTAGAATTTTTTAACACATACAGCGCGCTTTTCTTTGATACTCTCCGGGCTCTACCATTGACTGAAGCTGTACTCGATTTTTATTGGTCTGGAGAGAGGGGAGAGGGGCGGAGGGGGGAACTGAAAAATACCTCCCTTCTACTCATTTATGAATTAGTTTAAGTTTAATAGAAAGGAACATACATTTTTTTTCATATCTGACTGGATGTTTGGTTTTAGCTTCACATTTTATGAGCAAAAAATAGTTTTTCATGAACGAAATAAAATCAGCATGTAAAGTAACGTACAGTGTAAAAATAATTTACTTAAATCACATAAATTTAATGTATTATAGTACGTTAAACAATTTGCCTGATTATAATACGCAAGATTTTACTGATTTTAATACGTAAAAACGACGTAAGTCTGTCATATTTCACTGATCAAATTTACGTAAATTTACTTAAATATTTTTTATTAAATTTTATTCTATAGTAGTTAAGAAAAACAGAACAAATTAGTCTTCGGATATTAAATGAACCAAATATAGTCATTTAATATCCGAAGACTAATTTGTTCGGTTTTTCTTAACTACTATCATGATTTCCGGATATGTGACTACTATTTCATTCTCATCTAAATTGTATTCGTTAAAAAAACTTATTTCCATGAAATAATACAGATCTATTACATATTAGCACAAATTGCTGTTATT
>JAYRBW010019241.1:0-12780 GCA_036023295.1 Invenusta paracnida
TCTCAGCCATCTCTATTTGATCTGACGTCGACGCATTTGTTCTGTCGCCTGTTTCTATTTGATTGGGAAAACCTATACTATGTAGATACTCGTAATAGCTACAATTATCCAGCTAATTCTTATGTTTTTTACAAGGTGACCCCAAATAAATGTTAAAAGTGGCATGCGTGATAATTTCTATTTATTTTGAACATTTAGCTGAATTATAAAAGTATTACAATAGATGCATAGTCATTTGTTGTTACTTGTAATTAGCTACACATGTCACAGAGTCGTCCTTACATAATTCGTGAGACCATTGCTTGCACCCAGGAATCGCACTTACACATGTCAGACAAAACCAATCCGTTTCGAACATATGACGATTAAGACCACGTAGTGCTGAAATCAGTTGAATAAACACACAAAATATAGAATTGATCAGAATTAGTTTATCACTGTGAACCACTATAAGACACGTGTGTTACGACTTATTGAGTCTCATTAACCATAGATAATCTCTAATCCAGGAGCCCTCGCACAGTGGTTCACGGTGATAAACTAATTCTGATCAATTCTTAGTTTGAGTTGCGTGAACATCCAACGGTTGGAGCTTATTGGACATGTGGGGTGGCATAGTTAAAACCACTATACCATTTCAAAGACAGAACTCAAGGCCCAAAGACTTGTGGCTATCACGATTGTCCATTATGAGTAGGACTGGGTGTGCCCGAGAACATTTAGTGATGGACTGAAAATGTTCAGCCAATCTAGGAAGATGTAAGAATTTGACCAACCGGAGTCAGAAACGCGACCAAAGATCCCGGAGGTGCGTATTTTAACAAGATATCTGTTATTCGTTTTCTTGCAAATACGAATAGGGGAGGAATATATACTCCAGAGGCGCTTATTGCACAAATCAGTGTTGTCAACTGACCACGCTCCAAACTTGTCCCGCTACCAGTCTGGCACCTTTTGATGCCAGAATCTTGCCTGGAACTTGCACATTTGAAAGCCCTGATTCGTCTACGTTGAATATATTATTTGGGCTAACAACTTTACTTCATGTCTATTGAAGCTGAGTATTCGATTGAGCCTTGTAGCCTCTTGTTTCCGCAAGCTTATAGTTTGATGTCTCTTTGTAAATTCATATTACCAGGTTTCTCCTGCCAGTGTGTAATCATATGCTAGCCTTCGAAATGCTTTAATTGACATTCCATGGAATATTTTTGCTAGCAGCAAAACATGATTTCATAGCTCTATCTCTTGCTGCTCCGTGAAAATACATTTTGCGCCAGGATTTGACCCTAATGAATCGTCTTTCACTAGACGATAACTGAGGTTACGCCTTGTTATGGCAAATTGGTTGACAAAAATCGCTTGGTTGACGAACATTTAAGTCGCTATTTCTAATGCGCCGAATGTCTTCTCTCATAGAATCTTCTGTTCATGAGCATCGGCTTGTTTTTTAGTATATATGTTCTCGGCATTATTATCTAGAAAAATAATAATATTTTAATTAGTATGTGTTAATAAAAAGATTCCCGGGTTCTTATTTGTAACAAACATTCTATGAAAGGGAAACATTAAATAAAAATTGGGTTAATAATGCCAATGTGGTCGTAATTAAAGCAAACCTACATTTGGAGAAAAAAATTGCATTTTTATTTATTTAATGTATTTAAAAGGATAATATTTTATTATGAAAATGTAAGTAGACGAGTAACTAAACATATATTGTTATCTTACATTGGTATCTATTCATAGAAAAACAATATTTAACAAAAAATGCTTACCTTATTACATCAAAACACAAAAATATCGATAATTTAAACTGCTCTGCAATTCCAAAAAATGCAGGCAGTTGGCGTATTAAAATAAACTTCTAATAGACAAAAGAACATGCCCTGCTCGTATAGGCGGGTTTAAGTGCATACTTAGTCAGAATTGTCTACGGGCATTATTACCCCACTTTCCCCTAATATTCGTTTATATTATAGGTTTTCTCGATTAAAAGGAATAACGGATAAAATGCGATTTTAGTACATAACATATGAATTTAACATTACAGTAGATACTAAGCATGTAAATATAGCAATAAAATACGACATGTTAATCTGACATTTAAATTTTAATGAATAGAAAATTGAAATAAGGATATTAAATTCGACGTGTAATTCCAATTTTACATAATGGCATCAAGTATGACAACTTACATAATATTGTTGTTTGTTTTGCAAAATAGTTTAATATTTTATGATAAGCTATATATATATTTATATTAAATTGTATTTGAAAATATCAAATTAAATTAAAAGCGTATGCATTTTTAAATTAAGGTAATCTGAAATACATTGAATATGACAAATTGTCTCTTAATTCGCATATAATCTCATATATATGTAAATAGCTCTATTATACATTTAAAAGCATAACAAACAATATCAATTGATTTTCATTGTGTATATATTGTGGATTGACATTTTATTATTCGCTCATTGTTCAACTGCATATAGAATGGCGGTCATTGTCAATTGATGCTCACAAATAGTACTTTAATGTAAGTTCGAACAATTTGAATTTACTATTTCAATACTATACCATGTAGATATGCATACAAAAATCGCTTTATGATTCGTATTCGTTTTAAATGTTGTATTGTTACAAAATATTCTTTATAAACAATCAAAAGGCGGTTTATATTTGTTTTGTGCATATATCTAGGTAGGTGCATATAGCTATAAATGAAATAAACCTTTATCATAAATTAATGTATTTTTGAAATAATATTTACTGTAACATTTTAGTTGTTCAATATAACATAAACAATTATCCTTTATTGGAGGATATACCAATAGATTTCTATTAATATGTATCTACGTCGTGGCAGTTACATTCAATTGCTATAGTGTTCATAACGGACATTTAATTTAGGCTTATCATAAAATATTTTCGACTGATTTACAATACAAATATGTAGTAATAGAGTCATTGCGTTTATTAAGTCAAATTTTAGATTTATATTTGTTGTACATAAGATGTATTTGGTCTGATATTCCTCTACATTTGATCGAGAAAGTTTATTCAATGTATCTACAGGTCCTTGGATGTCTTTTTTTTTAAATGTCTTCAAAAAGATAGTCAAAAGTTCTATTTTGGAAAGAGAAGATTGGTATTTTTACTATGTATAATAAAACAAATTAAACCATTTTTCTTTTAAGGATTACAACATAAAAAATATGTGCTTTGCACATTTATACTCTAATAGATAGAGTATATCTTTCAGACTGTCTTGATCTGTGTCATACTTTTATTATCCAAATTCTGGTACATGGCATTTAATTGTGGTTGTGTAAGTGTACATATATAGTAAAACAAGTAACTTAAAATCATTATATTTTTATGCAGAATTATTTTAAATTTCTGTTTGTCTCAATTTTAGTTATATATAATCTAATATATTTGTTATACTTATATAATACATCCAAACAAAAACAAGAGTTTCAAAAATAGAGACAAGAAAACAATTCAAAAATAATGTTGAAGATACGTAGGTCATCCATTGATGAAATTGATTATAAAGGCACCAAGAATGATATGTTATAATGTTAGTTGATATCAGAGTCACTGATATCACTGGATATTATTAACCTGAAGATCAAGAAAAGAAGGTTACTAATAAAAAGAAGTACAATATCTTCAGAAACAAAAAGACTATATGATAAGGCATTGGAAGTTAAAAATCACAAGACTGCGATTACACAATTGAAGGCACTGAGGCAATCCTCACGGAAGAGAAATGGCGATTTGAAATCAGTTGAAGAGTCAATAAAATAGAATGTGAAAAAATAGGTTCTAAAGATAAGACTATTGTAACATATAATAGATAAGGAACATTTATTTTACTTCAACGGTTTCAGTAATACTCATAGAGTTATTAGAACCCATAATAGTGTACAAATTTTGTGGAAATAGCTTATTAATACATAGTTTGTGAAAACACAAGATGTGTATTAAAAAGGTTCTTAAATCTATGACTTGACTAGAAAGTTGGTTGTAAAATTCGACGATCTTAGATTTGATAATTGATAAAATAACCTTTACTCGACATATTTTATAATTTTGCGTATACGTTATATTTATATAAAATTAAACATTTTTTTATATCTGGGAAGATATAATTGAAAGAATATTTTTTTGAAAAAAGAGATCTAATGAAAGATTTTCCAAATCAAATTTTTACCTTCAAATTCAATTTATTTAAAACTGTTAAACATTTAATGTCGATGACATTAACGTCCACATACTACCTTTATTTGAATCGGAAGCCCTCAATTAACAGTCCAGCAATTGCCTATTTTCATTATAAAAATCTACTAATATTTTTCTTCTGGTAAATAGTGGCAGTGTAACTTAATGGCACCACGTTTTAAAATTACTAACTTTAAATTTATGTATTTCTGTGTGATACATAATATATAGATACCTAAAGATACCTAATTGTGACCTTAATTCCCAGCGTTACTTATAATATACCTTGCATCTAAATGAAGTGCGCATTGTTGTGTGCATTAGTATACTATATGAGCGGCACGCACATATACCGAACAATAGTTCTTTATCCTCCGGCTATTAATAACTCAAAATCCACGGTTTGAATTAAAAAGAATTCACCAACTGTTTTACGATGTGTTTATGAATACCTTAAAAAAATCGGTGACGTCGGAGAAAGTTCACCATAACATGTTCGATGAGCTCACCATATCTTCGGCGATGTTATCGTAAATATGGCTAGCTTTGGTCATACAGGTACCGATAAGATTTAAAAACTATTTTTGACTTTAAATGACCACATTGCTAAGGTACATCAACAAAATAGCCAAAACTGCCCTGATAGTCAATGATGTGCTCCAAATATATATGTGCTCCAAATTTCAAAACCATTGGTTGCTTAGTTATCGAGATATAACTGACATTTTTTAATTTATGAATTCTCTGTTTAAACCCTATTATATCTGAAAAATGTCAATTGATTATATCGGTAACTAAACAACTTATAGAGTTGATATTTGAGGAGCATATAATGGAGAGTGTCATGGGCAAACGAAACAGTTATAGCCATTTTGTTGTACATCTGCCTTAACTATTGGATCATATAAAGTTAAATATTGGGTTTAACAAACATCTTCTCATATATATTATGAAGAGCCCACATGTCCTGTGATATTGAAACTTATGTTTCGCCATGCAAAAATAATTAACACAGTCGGAATTTACGATAGATACAAAGCGTGAAAAATCGCAAGATAATGATAAATAGTATTCTTGAAATCCGACACTGATATATATCTATATTATCATATTCGTTAATCTTTTATTGAAATAAATAAAAAATATTATTGCATATATATTCGGACTATGTAATATAACATTTATTTATTTGTAAATAATGAATTAATAAATGATATTAATGCATTCATTCACCTTGTCCCTTCAAGTCGGGTTTGACTTCATTATAATATATGTGTAAATGGAAATTACCTTTTGCAGTATGTATGTAGTATAAAATGTATTTATATACAAATTACATTGATTTCATGTAGTTTTGTATACCAAATATAACTGAAATTCTGTTTTCATTTATATTAAATATGTTTTAAAATCATCAATTAATAATATTGTCTTTCTACATAAATTGAGATATTTTATTGTATGTTTTTGTTTATTTTATGATTTTTTGTAAATTCGGTAGTTTTTGTTTAACCATATTTATTTAGATAAGCTTGAAAACTGATGTACTAATTTTTTAAATAAATTATTTCAGTGGACATGTGTTCCTTGCCGCAAAAACGTCACTATCGGCAACGGGCTCATTGTAATCCTTGGTCTGATCATTCTCTCGATTACCCTATTTCTCCCGACCATATCGATTGGTCAGATTACTTCACCCTTCCCGGAAAACCTGAAATCGCCGACTTAGGCTGCGGTTACGGGGGTATGTTAGTCGCATTGTCTCCTTTGTTCCCTGACAATTTGATGGTAGGTATGGAGATTCGTCTAAAAGTCTCTGACTATGTTCAGGAGAGGATTCGAGCCTTACGGTTGCAGAGTCCAGGAAACTTTGGCAATATCGCATGTATTAGAAGCAATGCAATGAAATTTTTGCCCAATTTCTTTGAAAAGGTGGGTTTAGCTCATTACAAGCGATACACCTATATATAACATAACTTATTGTATGCCTAATATAATTATATAAATAATATATACAATACTACTTTGAAATGTCTAATCTTAGAACAACAATGATTCCTTAGCTGATGTATTACATACAGTTTAATATAACACACAAACGTAATATTTAAGTTTAGGAAGTAATTACATTACTGTAAATGATTTCAAGTAAATTCATAATAATATCAATGATTTGATTTGAATTATCAATCAATTATTGAACGATTATTTCTTTTATAGTGAACCAAATTTCATAATACATACTAACCATGCATAATATATACATTTCTCGTATGTCGTTTACTTATTAGATATTGTTATGTCCATCATAGATTACTAAATAGATATTATATGCGATTATTGAGCTATGTGTGATAGTCATTTAGAATATAGCTCCATATTTGATAGTAAAAGTTTAATTATATTTATTATATCAAACTGTCTGTTCTTTTAAATTAATTTAAATTAGTTTTATTTTAATTATATATTATAAATAGTATATTGAGAAAAGGTATTATATAATCTTTTAAATAATGTATAGTTATTACACATATACTACTATTATATACTACTTACACTAAGTGACAAAAAGAATCGCCACCCATACATATTATCATTAAATACGAGAATAAACTATTCATTTATTTAAATCACCTAATAGGCAAGATAGAAACTCTAATCAATATTGATGACTCATCACGAGCATACACTATTCATTTATTTAAATCACCTAATAGACAAATAGAAACTCTAATCAACATTGATGACTCATCACTTTATGTAACCACCTATATCTATGTTTTATATCGGGGTGGCGATTCTTTTTGTCACTTAGTGTATATATATGTATCAGCAAAATATTTCAATATATACACCTACAAAGGTTAATTCTCGTTGATTTAGCTAAAAGTCTCAATGAAAGTATAAGGTATTTAAAAATTCTTCTAAATCTATTTCATACAGTTCACAGCTTCTAAACTACAATTTAAATTAATTTATAGTAACTTTGGTAAATACTATTCATATTTCATACTTTTTATTGATTTATTCTATTGTTATCAAAAACATTTAGTATGTTTTCTAAAAATATATATTTACATATTATATCTAATTGGACAAATAGAAAGGGTTCATTGAAGAACCCTCTTCAAAAAGTTTGAGGTCGAGGGTTCCTTAAAGAACCCTCCAAAGAACCTTTTTTTCTGACTGTGGATGCAGGCAAGAAAATTCTCTTCGTCCTGGCTTTGTTTGATCTACAGTTCACACTGGGGGTGACAGAATGCTCTGGATGGATGCTTTTACACATGATGACATTTATTTTCGCGCATAGTCTCTTAGCCTGCTGTAGAAATTTGTATACAAACAACTCACAACCACACATATATGCATTACGGCCTATGTAACAATTGAAACTCAGAGCTGTAGTTGAGGTTATGATTCTTGTTACCGTGCTACCTCTGATTTTACTACATATAAGGGTTTATATTCTGCTTATTATAATTTAAAATAATATATATTGTCCATAACTCTCTTTATTAAGGAATAAAGGGTATTTGTTGGATTATTTACTATCGCTTTAAGCATAAAGAGGGCTATATCTCAAAATCACTAAGTATATCACTGGGCACCCTGTTGTATTTTATATAAATATGACCAGGTTCAAGAATCAACAGAAAAAAAACTTCACCCTGAAAAATCAGGTTCAACACCATAGTACCCGGATTATATTATTTTACTAAATACTTACAATCGAGATTCCCACATTTATTTTTAAACTTCAGGGTCAGCTCTCGAAACTTTTCATCATGTATCCTGATCCCCACTTCAAACGAGTTAAGCACAAATGGCGCATTGTAAGCAGGTCTCTCCTTGCCGAGTACGCCTACGTCCTGCGAGAAGAAGCCCGTGTATATACTGTGACCGATGTGGAAGAAGTGCATCATTGGATGGTTGACCATTTCTCCAGCCATTCCTTGTTCCGGCCTGCTACAGCCGAGGAACTCGCGGATGACTGCGTCGTTAGTCGACTTAGTGAAAGCACGGAGGAGGGTAAAAAGGTTGCCCGGTCTGGTGGACCCAGCTTCCCTGCTGTATTTGTGAGGATTGCTGATCCTGCTGCAAACAACACTTCCTCTGATGGATAGCCTACAAGTTCTACTTTACAATGTATTTAAAGATGTGGAATATTTTATACTTGTTACGTGTTTTTCTAGATTAAGAATATTTATGTGCATAATATGTGTATCCTTAATTAACCTGTACTTGTAGATATCGTATGAAACATTCTCAGCATATTTTATAATTAAACTGTCTACTTTGAAATCATTACTTTTGAAACTTAACTGACTTTTTAGTAAATAGTGTTACAACTTACATGAAAATTATCTTAACGCAGTATATATATTTTCCTGCTTAAAAACTTGTATTGTGATTTCGTTTAGCATATTTTATTATCATCCTATTAGCATTTTTTTATATTTATTTTCTAGGAGTAATTTGTGTCTTAACTGTTAGACATTTCTTACTTCATTAAAAAATTGTGTAGATATAATAACTACGTAATATGGTACATTAAAAAAAAATACAATTTATGTTTAAGTGTTAATCTAAATTAATAAATACCACATTTCCGCCTCTTCAATGAATGTATATTTCACGGAAAAATATGTGTATTTATATGTTAAATGTATAGCTGTATATTATCTTTATTTATGTATATGAATGTGCTGCAGGCTAACATCACCGTAATGTAAAAAAATTACTAAATTTCGCTAAAATATATTGAATCACAGATAACTTTTATATACAATGAATATTTTTTAATTCTGGTGTATTTAATTAATTTAATATAATTTCTCATTATCAGTATACTATGCAATAATAATAATATATCTATGCAAATATCTATTTAATTATGCACTATATTTATCATCTCACAAAAATTTACTGATCAGCTAAATTTATACCATAATTAAGATATGTATTTTAAACGATTTTGACTACGGATAAAAATATTCAGGCCTTCTAGAACCAACTTAATTAGTGATGTAATCCACAAATATATATATATGGTTATAATTAGTTCTAAGGGAACTGTTTTATTGATTTCCCTAATACTATAATCCTTAGATATATAGGAGAAATAAACATGTTTTTGATCATGACGTTTTTGAGACAATTCACGTCTCGTTCAGGGTGATTCTAACTATAAATTTCGTTCTTCACAAACATATAGTTAGCTGTCTATTTTACTATCAAAATGAATTATATAACTTGTTAAATAGGAAAATTTTAAATTTTTGTCTGCCAAACGAGGTTCTGGCAAACAAATTGTTGCTGCTATTTATTGTTTACTTCCGCACTCTAGTCATATATAGGTATTTAGTATAATTCCATGTCTGTTGTTCGATAGTATGTTAAAGCATTTGGATTCCAGCGCAATTCACAAGTAACTTCATGAATTTGATTAGTTGAAATATTTCGATTATGATGTATTACATATTTTGTTTAATTAATTCCTCTTAGGTAAAAATTCACTATTATAAAAAAGTTGATACTTCTAATAATTTGATTTGCAAATTATAATCAGAAAGCTATTAATTAATAGCCGGTATATGACTCAATGTTCAGTATATATGCATTCATTGTTCAGTTAAATAATAATAGGTACTACTTTTCAGGTAAGTATTTTAGTGCTAATAAACATGTGTTTCTTGAGATTAAAAAAAAATAGTGAGAATATACCAAATGGGTCGTACTGAAACTATCCAACTGCTATTAATATATAGCCGGGGGCTATGCAATTTTCATTTTTGTAAATATGTCAAAATTCTTAAGCAAAAAAAGTTATCGATTATAATTCACTATTGAAACTTAAAATTTTGCTTAAAAATATGACAAATTTGGGAATAAATCAAAGTGTATTATATTCCAGGGTGTTATGTTCATTTATAGATACCTCCTCGCACGAAGTACCTATACATCTTATATAGGGACGCGCCTCAGAACTATGCCTTATCGGGACTGTTTGATTTGTAGAAAAATGAGTACATAAATATATTAAATCAAATGCCCTGATTTCAAAAATCAGCATTGTTTTCTTCTCCGTCGAAAGTATACGGCATGTTATTAACAGAATTATATCGTGCTCACACACTGTATCTTATCGGGACATATTTTGTACATAATTTATCGTATCGTAATTAACGATATCGGAAGCCCCCATCAAGGTCACTACGGGATTTTTGATTGCAATAAAATCTTGGAAAAGGTATATGTCTTATCGGGACTGTCCCTATAAGATAGGTTATACCCAGGGAATACTTAAACAAAGCAGTACCTTATAGTCCATGGTTATACCTACCATCTTTTCAATCGATAATTAAAATAATTTTATATTTACTTTTTAGTATGCAATAAACCTTTAAAAGTATGTCTTATCAGGACAGTCCCTAGATAAGATAGGTTGTATAATGTTTGTATACCATTTTTTCAATCGATAATTAAAATCATTTGACATTGACTTTTTAGTATATGCAATAAAATCTTAGAAAAAGTCTGTCTTATCGGCACAGTCTCTATTAGATAGATTATATATACCATTTTTTCAATCGATAATTAAAGTAATTTTATATTGGAGGTTGTACGTACGGATTGGCGTCTCATGATCGTTTCTCTTACATCAGTTTTAATTGTTGCATTCTTGTGGAATTTTATATCAGGGACTACTTTAATATCTTAATTTAATATCTAATAATAACTTAAAGTATTCCCTGTTTTATATATTCTGTTTCATCTTAACATCAGCTATATCATAGATTGATTGTTTCTTGCCGAAATTCATTATTTGGGTACTTATTACGATTTGTCAGTATTCTCGTTTCATAATAAAATATCTACATTCAATAGTGCGCAATTCTCATCAGCGTTGACTCCAAGTAACCCGACCCGACCCATGTCGACACGGTAATCAAGAAGGCTCTCCTCAGAGAAAAAAAGAATGTTCTATCCCCATTAGAGACAGTATACTTTAGTATTGAGACAAAGAACAGCTCGTTAGCTTATACAGTTTGTATTTGGTGTGTTCGGTTTGTTATTGTACAATAGCGTATTTAAACAATAGTACAAATAACCGGTACATGACAAAGAACATCATCGTCTTCGGCGTCAAGGAAACTACTCCGGAATTCACTCCATCTCTCAAAACCAACATCGACAAAATCCTTACCCGTTTAGGATGTCAGCCAACCAATGACAGCTCTGCGAGTGAATTACCGCTTCCTATAGGACAACAACATCAAAACGCTACCCGCCCACGTCCAATCATAATGAAATTGCCCAACTTCAACACGAAGACCGCTATTCTGCATAAGGCCATCGATCTTAGAAAAGAAGAGGACGAATTGAAAAATGTATTTATCTCGCCTAATCTTACCCAACAGCAGCAAACCGAACAAACACTATTAAGAGACGAAGTTAGTCGACTCAAAGCCCTGAGTGAATCAGTCAAAATTAAAAAGGGTGCGATAGGTACTTAAAGTGACTAAATAAAATTCTATAAAAGCAAACAATACCCAAATTCAATCCCACACAAGTACCTTGAAAGCACCTCCCCTTTCTTCGTTATTTCTTAGCAATGTTAGATCTCTTAAAAACAAACTAGACGATTTTTTGTTACTGTAAATATATTCAAACCCACATTAATTGCTGTTACAGAATCATGGCTCAATGATTTCATATCCATCGCTCCTCTCCAAATATCCCACTTCGATCTATTTCGAGAAGACAGGCTCAATCGACTCGATGGCGGTGTATGTGTTTGGAGCCACAACATTAATAACAATGAACGAATTATTCTTAGAAATCCGGACTTTTCAGAAATCCTTGGTGTATATCTTCATACACTGAAACTTATTTTTTTCACCTGCTACATCCTGCCCAGTCTCACCGCCACCCAAAACACGACGTTACAATAGCATCTCACTGACACGATTGATGATTCCCTTCTACACCAACCAGATTATGCCCTCATCATATGCGGTGACTTCAACAAGTTTGACACAAATCATTTCATTACCCAATTCAACATCGTTCCCCGCATGTTTACACCCACGCGTCACAACACTATCCTAGACCAGATTTTTACAACTGCATCCATCTCCGACCTATTTCTTCCCCCTATAATCGGACCACCAATTGCTAACTCTGACCATGCCTGTATCATCCTCCGCCCTGTAATTTCCGTGCAAACACTCACTAACATTTCATTCAAAACTGTGTATGATTTCAGATATCCACAACATCATTAAATTTGAAAATAAAATCAAACAAATCAACTGGTTTCATTTGTATATATCCCCTGACAATATTGACACCAAACTTACACACTTTTATCACCTCATCGACGACGCCCTTAAAAGCATCCCCCAAACGAAAGTCCCTATTTCGCCAAATCATAAACCTTGGTTATCTCCGATTACTTAAAAGACCGCATCCACAAGCGCTGGGCTGCCTACCGTAAAAAAACTACCCTCTCTATAACCACTGGAAAGCTAAAGTAAAATCTGAAAT
>JAYRBW010019252.1:0-12780 GCA_036023295.1 Invenusta paracnida
ATATACGTAATTAATTATATATATATATTTACTGTAATCACATGTTTATATCATAAGAGAAAATCCATAATATGAACGATTAAAACTTCTTATATATATAAAAACTTATAATAATTACGTATATATATTGATTTAGGGCTGCCCAAACTTTACCCAGGTTTACCCCTAATTAGGGCCATCGGTCAATTCCCCAAACTTAGCCCGAATTAGGGCTTCCCAGAATTTCCCCTAATTTAACCCTAAACGAAATTTTTGTCCCAGGTTTTCCCCTAATTCCCAGTATCCCAACATGGCCCCGAATTCGTATTTTGGGAATTTGAATAACACTAAAAAGAATTAGGTTCTAGCTATAATATGATATTCATAATTAAACTATTTTGTGGTCTCTTATGTATAGTATTCGATAATATTACGGTTTGGTATTTTTCTAGTTCTTTGTTACTATATTCCATGAATTTCAATTCGGTGGTAATCCAGTTGGATTTGTGTCAATGCGATATAATTGCATTCAGTGTTGGGCAGTCTCTTCATGAGTTTGTGATTATATTCTCGTTTTAAAAATGGAGAGTTATTGAGAACATTAATCATCCAAAGGGTGACGCTCATTGAGATGCGACCATTGTCAAACGTTTCTTTGTACATTAACCATTCTTAAAAATAACTTAACTTAAATAAACTTATCTTTAAATGACTTAACAATTCTTAAATAATACCTATTATGATGTAATACGCTTTAGATGCAAGTATTGCATATTAGGTATATTAGGTATATGTACAAAAATAATAATTTCTGACTTTTATGTTTAATCGTACCAGTGAAATTTCAATAAATTTAAAGATAAATGCATAATAATAAATATTTCACCTAAATCTAAGGGTTTAATGAAAATTAAATACGTAACATAAAAAATTAAATAAAATAAGCAACTAAATCTCAAGAATATCCAAACCACGACTAAACCGCTGCTAAACCCGAATTATGAAACACCATTTTATACTTCAGGTCTAGCTTATACTTCAAGTTTGGTTAACTAAGTTATTGGTGTAAACTATTCCTCAATTGTGAAATACCCCGAATATTTCCTAGAGACAACTAAATACAGATCTTTATAAACAGTTAAATTTGTCTTTTTAAAGCTATGATATTACGATTAAAGTAAAAAAACCTCACTCAATTTTTATTTAAATGTGGACAAATAGGTATAATCGTAATTTTTTATAAACCCAAAGACAATTAAAACAATATAGGATGAAAAGTACAATACTTGTTGATATCACAATTTATACTTAATCCTGTTTATCTCTTTATCCTGTTTCATACACATACTGTCTTAAATTGTTACCGATATGTTTGTGAGAATCAATAAAGCTGTTATTAGTATTATTAATGTTTTTTTGAATTAGTCAATACCTATGTTATTTATTGAAAATATTAATTAAAGATAACTATGTCAAAAAGCTAACGTTAGAGTATATGTAGCTAGGTATATTTTAGTTAAGTAGTTATACACCACTTAATTTATTATAATGATTTTTAGGGTTACATTCTGAAGTACACAAGTCATTAAGTTAAATTAACTCATGAAACCATAGCTTATTAATCAGCGTGTTTACCTAGCATACTTTAACGTAAAAGTACTTTCTTAATTCAGTATATCACACCCATAATGATTACATAATATTGCTTTTCTGCACAGTGTTACATAATAACAATTGATGTCCAAATTTGAGGGTCGTGTATCAAACAATTTGATTGCTGTTTAGTCACTCATCTATGTATTTTGAATAATGCAAATGGGGATGTGTAAAGGTTAGCTGCACACACAGTAGATGTGATTACATAACTTTCAGTCACTCTCATGCGCGCAGACATCAATGCTAAAATATGAGATTTCTCTGAGCTAATATAATGTAATCTTTTTCTATGCATGCTATAGTCACTTTAGCTTTTCATTTAACTGCACATGCAATGTAAAAGTTTAAATTATTATTATGCCTCGCTTAACACATGATCAATGTGTTCAACTGCTTACATTCATCGAGGAAGAAGGGCAAGTCCAAACTAAGAAATTCACTGCATCTTTTCAGACAAGAGCCCCATTCATCTGGTGCAAGGCCGTCAGCGTCGCTACATGCAAAGAAGAGGTGGCACGGCTATGCAAAACCAACATCTCACGCCAACTCTGTATTCCTCGAGCGCCAAGATAACTATCTGGGGCGCATTCACTCAGCAAGGTGTTCATCCCCTTGTTCAACTCGAAGGCAATCTGAACTCCCAGCGATACATCGCCATCCTGGAAGAGAACATTGTTCCTCTTGACTGCCCTGCCAATAATTTGACGTTTCAGCACGATAATCACCCTCCACACACGATCAGAGCAACTCGTGAATTCATCAACGCCAACCCCACCCCTCTCCTGCCATAGCCCACTCAATCTCCGGACCTCAATTCGATTGAGAACCTCTGATCCTATCTTCAGCATGAGGTTACAATTTGGAGAGCTGAAATTATATACCCAACGAGCTGATCTGAAAGCTAGTGGACTCAATTCTCCAAAGCTGAATTCAATTCTCAAAGTCCATATTCACCCCAATTTTCTCTGAGAATGCGACAACGATCCTTTCCATGGCCACCACTTATTGATTGATGAAAATGTCCAAAAATCATTAAAATGTCAAAAAAGAAAATGTGGAGTAATCCACCAGTAATACTTTTTATTATAAGTATTAATGTTAAAATCGTAATAAAAATTAAGTGCGACGTTTCCATCCACCGGTGGTGTATGTAGTTTTAGAAGTGATGATTATAGAGTAATCATTATAGGTTTTATATAAAGCAATATTTTTAGGATTAAACATCTAATGTAGAAAAAGCATATTGAAAGCTGTTTATTTAGAAAAAAATAAGTAACCCTCCATAATTTCAAATGTACATTAGATTTTTATATATTTATATTTATATATATAATATCCTTGTATGTGTATATAAATCATAGTAAAAAATATATTTATGTTTAAAAATATTTATGTTGTAATCCAGATATAGATACGTTCTCACAAATAAAAAAACTGCAAACCAATAATATATATATGAATATGTACAGCAGCAAAATACTTCAATTAAAATAAACGTATATGGAATAGTTCATCTCACAAGGATCAAAATGTTCTATCTGTATCCGTCATAGAACATTTTAAATTAACTATCTAATTATAAAAGTTGGCATGCATAAAATGAAATATAAAACTAACAACTGTGCATTGAACATGGAAGTAATTTTATATAAATGCCATGTAGTTGGTTTAATTTATATATAAACTTCTACACAAAAACTGTACAAAACAATGGTGAAATGTATTGCATTCATAAAAATAATAATTAGGACAATACTGTAGAGGTATAAGTATATCATTATGTCCGTAGCGATATTTATATCAATTAATTACTATGTTCCCGCAATTAACAGCCCCCGGCTATTATTTCAAAAGTGCGAGTAGAGGTGCAATAGAGGCCCCCAGCTAATATTATTTCGGAACATAATTCATTCTGAATTATTTTATTTTTTCCTTGAATGAAGAGATTGAGAAACAGAGATTTATAATGTACACAACAAAAAAGAGACTGAACTCGGCTATTATAGGAGGCTCGAATATTATTCCAATTATGCAAATTATACCTCTGCCATTATTAGAGGCCCGACTATTAATTGTGGAAACACGGTATGTATCGTAAAATAAATCAATGTGTACTTTTGTTATTATGTATTTTATTGCCGAGTCTGATAGCTACAAATTTCATAACCTTCTATACTTATCCATTGTAAATAAATATGACTTTTCATTTATAAGTATTTATGAAACATAGATACTTGGTGACATATTATGGCACTATGCAATGGTAATCAAATAAGGCCTGGAACTTACGTCACAATGTTACTCAAATCAACACAAAATGTTTATATTGAATAAACTTAATATTGATTTATATAAATCACAATTTGATTTTCAACCAATTGGACTGATTTCTTTATAATACATTTTATAAATAATAATAATGGCCATTTCAAAATAATTCTTTTTAGTAGGTATACAGTGGGAGCACTATCACATTTCCATATTCATTTTTAAGACCTTCGAGCTAACAATTCCCTCACTATTCTTTGACCTTGGCAAGGACTGATATTGAGAACTGGTTTGTGTTTTCCAACGATCAGTAGTTCCTTTTACATATTCAGCCACTTGAATTGCCGTTTCCTCGTCAGGACACATTTTTCTAGTCTGACGGAGAACATCTTTGAAGGTCAAATGGGAGATCAGTTTCAATTTTCGTCGATCAAGATCACGTTCAACCACAGATTCCAGCCATTCTTCCTCCGATATATGGATTCTGTCATGACTACTCTTAGTAATATTGTCCTCTTCAAATTGAGCAGCACGTGCTACATAAGTTGCATTGCAATCGTCTCTTCCGTTTTGATTTTCTTTCACGTCTTTCAAAATTGGGTTTTCTTCAATAGTTGGAGTCGAAAACTTTGTGACTTTATTTCTAGTTTGTACAGCTGTCGATAGATTCAACTTATGTTTGACTGGCTCATTATCGGAGAATTCTGGTTTCGGGGCTGAAAATTCTCTTTCAGATTGTTGCCAGTAGGATGACTCCAAAAAAGCCAGCTTCTTCCTTTCTGGTTGTGCAGATGGGGTGTGAGATGCTTCTGATATTTTCTTGGAGGCGAAAATCTTGACTTTATCGGATACGGACATTGCCTGCTGAATTTGTGAGCGATATTCACCCGATTCCGTGGAGTACATACTTGTTGCCATCCAATCATCGACTGCCCTATTTAAAAGCTTACTATTCGACTGTGCCTTTTCTGTTTGCTTATGAGACTCACGTGGAGTATTTACGTGGTTCAAATTTAGACGCACTGTCGATAAAATGGTAGTGTCGTCATCGTCTTCATCGTCATCTTTTTCCTCTTCATCCATTTCAAGGGAGGAGACAACATCATTGCTTCTTACTGCCACAAGGTCATCATCAAACTCAAGTGACTCTATCACGGCTGTGTCCTCATCATCCATTTGATCCGAACAGGTTGTCGAAGATGGTGCGTCATTGTCACCAACGGCATACGTGGCCGTCACCAAAGTGAATTCATTATCCTCATCTTGATCATCCGAAGTCTCCTCGTAAATTGTTGGAAAGCGGCTCAAAGGAATGCCATTCCCTGTGTCTGGTTTCGAGCTACTTTGCTCAGCGAGACTTGTTCCACCACCTAGAAAGTTTATGGGTGAAGCAAATCCGCTCAACGATTCGTCAAAATCAGAATCGGATACAACATTGGCCCAGTAAATATCATCGTCGTCAATGAAGGCGTCTGATTTATCTGTTGAAGAACCCCCATCCTTAATGCCAATATTTTCTCGACTTGAGCGCATTCTAGTATTCACAACTACTGGCCTAAGATCATCAACTTCAAGTTCCCACCAACCATCAATATCTTCATTCGAAGTGGTCGTGTGAACAATCGTTTTCGGCATACTTTCCATGGAAAACAAAGCCCGGTAATAGTCATCTTCAGTGTCGTTAATTTCCTCTACTGCCGAGTAATCGAGAACTTGTTTCTCTATAGAAGAGTGAAAAGGAGTATTTTCCTTTATCGAAGGATTGGAATATTTACTTACAAATTCGTCATTAAAAGAATCGTTTATGAAATCAACCTCATCGGTTCCCTTATCTCGAATAGTTGACTTTTCAACTTTCAATTTGTTCGTCGAAATTAGCTCATTATCGAGTTCATGAGAAGTTTGCTGTCTTTGATCGGGAAATACAAATCTTTCACAATCCTTTTTTGTTTGTCGTGGTTCATAATTCAGTGCGGAAATATCAAAGGAGCTTTGAGCTGTTTCTGCATTTTGTACTTCAGTTACTTGAAAATGATAATCGGTTGATTGAGACTTTTTCAATTGTTTTTCAGCAAAGTCTTCTTTATTAAAATCGCTCTTTATTTGTCTTCGTTGATCACTTGGCTTAGAAACATTAAAAGCAACTGAAATGGTTTCTGAACTTTCAATTTCCGTCACATGATATTCGTATGACGAAGGTTCATTTACATACAGATCTTTGTCACAATTTTCTTTTAATTCCATATTTATTTGCCTTGAATTTTCAATTTTTACTGAAACATTGGGCTCCATTTTAGGTGTTTCCATTCCAACAGTTGTCATTTTTTGACGACCAGAGTCCCTCAAACTATTCTGCTGCGAATCGGTAATGCTGAAGGAAACTTCATTACTTTTTGTCTGTCCTTGTTGGTTGCTTTTTATTGAAGTCTCTAGTAAAGCTTTGCTTGTTTCCATTCCAATTGACACAAGTTTTTCTTTTTTATTTGTTCTGTTTTCTTTTCCACTGCTGTCGTTATCCCGTTTAATCTGAAAACTAGTAGCATGCTGTCCAACAGGTGTTTCTTGAGTTTCGTTGGTTATACTTCCTGAGAATCTGGTACTCCCCCTGTCACTTACAGCATCTGGATGGTTACTTTTAGTCAAAGCACTACTCTCTTCCTCTTTATCCAGAAGTAATCGCCGTAATTCAATTTTTCTCTGAAGTTGTTCAAAGGCAGTATCTGGGTTGCTTACTATGGTTACTGCGCTGGTCGTCACTTTAGCTGGGGGAGTTTTGCTACGATAAACTTCCAACTTCTCTGAAATAGTCGAGTCGGACGGAGGGTCTGGTGCTTTTCGTTTCTGTCGACCAGAAAGCCTAACCGAAATGGACGGAAAAGAGGGAGCACTATCTGAATCATAATCATTCTGAGCTGTAATCAGTTGGGAGGTGGTATCGTCTTGATCAGGAACCTCCTTTTGGGCTGATGTATAGGTGAGAGTGGGAGGTGAATTACATCTGTCAATTGGCTTACTAGGTCGAGCATCTGTCACTTTTATCACTGAGTACGCTTCTATCTCTGAAATTTACATACACAAGGGAAGCAGGATATAATATTTCATATCAATTGGTCAGACATTTTTTGAAAAAAGTGTGAATAAATGCATTTTGAGTTATTATTTTTTAATTAAACTAATAATTGAAAGCTAAAAACAATTTAAAACTCTTGATCTAAAGAAAGCTACACTACAAAAATTAAAATCAATAAATTTCAACAAGTAGCATATTTTATGGTTATTAAATAATGTAATTTATATGTTTTAATTAAGTTAATTTGCTCAGTAATTATAATATAATTCTAATAATATGAGTAAATCGTATATCCTAACAACTATTAATACATCTCAGAAATGCATAAATAACAGCTAAGCATACTTATATTATTAAAGAAAAGGTGTCTACTACTGACGAAAAACTTTAGTTAATAATAATCTATGCTGACTTAATTTCAATTGGAAGAAGAACATTAGATACATATACATATATTATAGATAAGCTAGGTTATTCAATATATTATGCAATAAAATATATATATACATTATTATTAATAAAATATCATTGTTCCTATATATCTACATACTATACAAATAAATAAATATATAATTCTTATAATAATCTACACTTAAAAATCAAGTCAAATTTTGTAGACAAAATATTTATCTCGAAATATACCAGTTAGATTTAATTTAAAAATGAATATATAACAATGAAAAAGGTAAGAACCAAAAACAAACAAAATAGTTTATCAATTACAGTGTTATTAAGCGAATATTAATCTAGAATGCAAGCAAACTTACCCAGAATTCGGAGACATTTGTTAAAAATATATGCGATACAGTTGGCAGAAGGTATAGGAAGCTGATAGCGAAGATACTTGTTATAGTTAGGTGCATATCGAAAGGTATTAGAGAAATGTTTACATACTATAAATAAGTGCAGCAAATGGATGAATATTAAATTTAGTCAAATTGGAATATATGAAGATGACTACCTATTTACAGCTAGTGCAATGTAGATCAACACAAAAAATTTACTCCAAGAGCATTCAATCATATTTTGATAAAAAGGGGGTAGAAATATTATATATAAAGCTGTTTTTTCGAGTAGTTGGATAATGTCATCCTGAGAACATGTTCTAAGCCCAAGAAAATTCATCTAGAGCTAAAACTCAGAGTATTAATTTAAGTGAAACATAAGTACACTATTAGCATAATACATGTTTCTTTATGAACCTCGTAAATTCATAAAATAAGGTTAAAAGGCAATAGCTGAATGTTAAATAAGGTTAAAAGGCAATAGCTGAATGTTAAAAAGGTTAAAAGGCTCAGCTGATGGCAAATCTTAACATTAATTTCATAAATTCATGTATAAAGGCCTGTTTCGAAATACATCTACCGAATATAAATTAATTATTACTTTGAGGAAATGTTCAACTAAAATATTTATAACCCAGTTTGAGATCGTTCTTTGATGTAATATTTATTACAGGTTAATTGTTTAGCTTCTGCAAATATTATTAATTAAAAAGTAATTTTATTGTAAATCGTAATATCTCAAAAAATAAAATTTACCATCAAAGTTATATATAATTCTATATAATATCAACCAACATGGTTGCATATCACAATAATTAAAAATATATTAAGGATTGAGTGGCTATTTAATTTTTTTCTTTTCGGTTAATTTTGACAGTTAGTTGCAGTAGTAGATGCATCCAGGGAGTGAATGTTAAAATATATATTAATGCATGTTAATATGATATTCACAAAATATAGTTTATTTTAAATATAATTTATGAATTAATTTGCTGTATATTGATTTAGATTATAGTATGAAAAAATAACCCAGTATAATTTTAATTAGGAGAAAAGAATATTTAAGTATATCTCTAAATTGATTTTTCAGCTATCCTGTAATTAAATTTCTTAATCACAAATTAAAAAAATGATACAATATTTTGATTTTTTATCACATTAGCATTCTATATTTATAGTGTAAAACAAATATCTACAAATTTTACATTACAATAATAACGGAAAATCAATTAAAAATTAAACAAAATTAAATTTAAATTTAAATTGCAAGCTCCGCTAGCCTGCAATCTGTTTATCACCTTGGGATCAGAATCGATGTGACATTCAATAATATATTACTCTTTTGCACAAAAACTGAGAAAGGTTTTTCTATGGAAAACAGGTCACCACTTCTGGAGACAAGTTTGAAATCCGTTAAAATTACTGAGTAAACAAATCTTGCCACCTCTTCTTCTCTTTCTTACTCCCTGTTGGAGGGCCAATCGCCCTGAAAAAAGGAAAATATCAGGTGTCTTGCAATAGAATTCCGAAGAAGGGTGTCTTGCAATATAATTCCGAGGAAGGGTGTATTGCCGTGGATGCAGAATCGGCTATCTAGGTTAGCTCGATACAAAAGGACAAGATGAATTACGCCTTCGGAAGAGCCAAGGCAAGAGGAACAAAGGGGGAAATGTGCCTTTCCTAAACGATTTCCATAGAAACAAGAAAAAGGTTTGGTAACTCGAGGCTGATATTGTGACCGAGCAAGAGTGACCTGGTCAGCGTGGGAGAACACAAAGGCTGATAGCGCAATGAGTATAATATAAATAAATGAGTAAAAATATCCAATAAGACAGTGCGATAAAAGTCTTCAAAATAGGCATCAAAGTGAGAGGTGACGAGAAAACGATAGATTGACGAAGGAAAAGATAACTGCAAGGGAGTGTGGTACATATTTGGATTAGGTGCCAGCTGCTTAATTTCTATGAAGATACCGTGTCCTTACATATGTAGCGATACATACATATATAGGAGGACCGGGCCTCATTGAGACTGCGGAAAATAGACTGAATGATTTTCTTGCAAATTGAGTCCGACTGAAAAGTGGTGCCAGCGACGATGCTCCTGACGAGAGTCTGAGAGTCAGAAAAATGAAGAAAAAAAACGAAAATCAAATTCTAGCGGAGTTAAGACGTAATTAATTCCAGAAGGTGTAGGCTTTTATCTCCGTTGATACAGTACGATTTTTTTCCTTCGACAAGAGTAGTGTATTTAGTAGTAGAGCCATTTGACTAAATGCGGAAACCAGCAGCTGGAAGGGCACCCAAGGTGAGAAGAGGGGCCACTTTATCTCCAAAGGGTTCTTTCGGAAAGTGGCGATGAAGATGTTGCCAGAGTTTGAACAAGGAGAGGATGCAATAATGAAAATATAGCAGATCGAATTTTAAAAATAGGTAATGTTACTGCAGTCCTCGTGAGATCCCTCAAGTCCTTCACCTTTGAAGGACCTTTAGCCACTTCACTGATACACACAAGTTGGGAGTACCTGAGATACCTGAGGTCAGATAGAGGCTTCCTTGAGGACAGCAGAACGATAGGAGCAGACAGCCTATAGATGCCGACTGCGCGGACAGACTTGCTAGCACTTCGTGGGAATGGTATCTCCCATTGCCTATTATAGGTACTCGCCTTCCTCGAGCAATTGTTCTCAGTTGAATACATGAAGTATACTATCTGAATTGGCTTCCTGGAAAAGGCGATCCTACGCTCTATAAACCCCCGTCACTTGGAGGAGAGAAGCATTTGATCCGTGGGAGTATAGGTAATGCTGATATCTTTCGGAGATGGTTTGTCTGCAGGAAGCTTTGAAGACTATTGAAGCGAGCGGATACGCAGGCTATATACTGTACACAAATGATTCGACAGAGAATGATGTTCCATAAGGGTAGATATAGTACTATTGTAGCCAAAACTGAAATGATTTCTAATGTTATGGTAATAAAGAGACTGCAAGCTAGGGTAGCGACATTAACTAATTTTATTTTATTTATTATTGATCCTCTACTGCTTCATCTTTGGAAACTATAATGAATTTTGTTTTAAAGCATATCAATCTATATCAAATAACGTCATAATTTTAGTACTATATTGGAGTTAATCCATAGATATTAGTCAGGGCTAGCTTAATTTATTATTTAATAATAAAGTATTTAGTTCATTATTTATAAAATATTAAAGCAAATATGTATAGGTCAATCAAATAATTTAGATTTTAAATATTTAATTTTAACGCAGTATTTAAAAAAACTAGCTTAATTTTCATATGTAAACTTTAATATTTTAGCTGTCCTCCAATAATGTACAATATGCATCTACTACTGACAAAAAAGAAATCTAGAAAAGTATCTATAGCCACCGCCATGTTTCCTATTTAATTAGTGTGTCGGATAAATCAGTTGAATAAAATATTAATTAATTGATTGGTAAATTTTCCCCTCTTTGAGACATTGAGTTTTACGAGAAAAATAACCTTTTAATTATAAATATTTGCAGAAGGTAAACAAGCTGCCTGTATATAATTATTACACTAAAATACTCAAACAGATATTTTGGTTGACAATTTTTTTAGTACCTAGATGTACAAATATTTTTGAAACGGTCAATTTGCGTGCATTTAATAAGTTTAATTAACGAAATATCGTTTCTGAGTTTAGCTACGCGAGGATATTTTGGAGTTTTAGTGTATTAATTACGATGATATTACTCAACTTAACTGAAAAATTCCACTTTATAGGTAATTGTTTACATTAATGTTTCTAGATTTATATTAAGATATCAAGATATTAAGATATTAATTTTGGTATATAAAAGTGAGTATGGATACTAAATAATATTCGTTTTTATGTATTTACATCAATATATTTATAAATAATGACAGTATAGTTTAAGTAATTATAAATACAGGCATAACGCATATAAATAGGAATTCTAACTAACACAGGCACTGCAGTTTTTAATACAATATAGTGGTTAGGCATTTATATTTAGAATATTATTGGCATTGTTTTAACAAATAAGTTTTCTTCAAACGAACTCTATACACACTATTTGTTAAAGTTGATAATTATAAACCAATAAAATTACATAAACTTTGTTAATATCAAAATATAAATATAAGTATTCATTGTTAGCTTGATAAATTAGATTGTGATTGTTGTTTTCGAAAATTCAGTGAGACCATTTTTATTTGATATATTATAACATATTTAAATACCCACCGTTTTCTTTTTGTGCTATAATTTGAAAAGGGAAGAAAATAATTAGAATACAATTTTTGACGATATGATTAGATGGATTTTTTATTTGTTAATATTAATATTAATTTTTTGTCTTTCTATGTCATATATAAAGCTTTCTTTGAACAAGCTATAAACCTTACATAAACTTCTTTCCCAATCGTTAACTTGAATGTTGCCAGTGCAGAGAAATAAAACGATAAAATGATGTTGTTTTCCTTCACATATTAATTTACAATCAGTTTTGCTATAAAAATATTGCTTTATATTATGCATTAACTCTATCCATACCTGGCTAGTTGGAACCAAGTGGAGGGGGATTACGACCACCACCCCATTGTGTTCCAACTAATAATTGGACATAAGTCTTAAAATTGGCATACTGGTAATAGATTGACATGTTCTACAGCAGAATCCATTTAAAAATAGTTTAATGAAATATTTATTTTTTAATTACATTTCCAAATTTAAAAATATAGCTAAAACATTAAAATTAACTTTTTCCTTGTTTTAAAGATTTATGTGAAATAGGTAATTAAAACCTTATAATATATGTAGTACTAATGGGATATACATTTTATTGTATATTATTATGCATTGTCATGTAGAGGTAGGATGTAAGTAGTATCGGAAGGAAGACGAGAACAAAGACACTCTCCCCGCCCACGCCCCCCCCTTTCCTCTCCACCCTTCCCATCAAATCACAATCGAGTAAACATTCAACCAATAATAGGTCAGGAAGAGTATA
>JAYRBW010019263.1:0-12780 GCA_036023295.1 Invenusta paracnida
TAATTATTCAATGGTTTTAATAGTGTTGAATATTATTCAATTGGTATATATGTACTAATAACATGGAAGCTCCTATTGGTATGTACGGTGTAAGCTGACCATATTATCATCCCAGTAACCCTGAATTAGTCATCTACAACATCCAGTAACTCACTATTTCATATTATAAAGGTAGAGACCACCTGTTCTCGTGTATCACAAAGAAACAATACTTACCAATAGTATTTAAATGTGAGGACACGTATGTACCAATAGCAGCTTCTAAATGTTATACCTTTGTATAATCTATATCATAGTCATCTAATCTAACTTGTTGAAATATCTAATGTAACCAACTCATCAAATAGTATTATAATATTGTCTAATATTCAATACTATGTTTATGACAAACTGTATTATATATGTTTAAGCTCATAGTAAATATTAATTAATTCTTGACTAAAAACTTTAAAAATAAGTAAATTATATACTAATACAACAATATTTTAAAATTAAAATAAAATTTCTGTGAATAAAATTATTTACCCAATAATTTATCAATTTTTCTCTATATTCTAAAATTTACCCATATACATATATTTTTTAAATATATAGATAATGTCCAAAATAACAATTTTAAGCTGTAGCTGAGTTGGTAATTAATTATTAGTAGACAACTTGGTAGTAGATAACTTAGTCATTCGATGAGTTAGATGTAAATTATCTATATATATATATTATGTATTATATATAATCTTTATTTTTTTCAAAACTGTGTTATAAAATTATATTTTAAAGATATCAATTTTTGCACAAAAAGTCCTTAATAATCAAGTTGAAAGTCCTTTAAAATCCGGGAAAATGGTATTGCTATAAATGTGGCAACCCTGAGTTTTGGTTTTGCTGCAGTGTTATTTTATCATAGTGTTTTCATAACTTTAGAAATATGCATCCAATTTCTCTAATTTCTTCAAAAATAAATTGTGTCAATTTATATATTGACATGATTGTTGCTAAATGCCAGCATAACTGCCCTAATACTGGTTGCACAAAATATAGCTTATTTTTAATGCATAAAAATAATAATTCATACTTACCTTACTTTAAAGACACCTCCCTGCAGCTCGCTTATTATAGCTTTTATGTTTATTCTGATTATACTTTTTATAATTGCTATGAATTGTAGCCCTTTTTATAATATTTAAAGTATTATTTTATATGTGTAGAAGTGTAATATATAAAATGTGCAACTTATTTATTTTCACTGAAAGAATTCATAATATGTATCAATGTTTTTGGGGCTTGGATTCGCTTTATGAGTTCCATTGTCATTGAATTAAATAAACAACCAGCCACAGAACTACGACCCTCAGATGCAAACAATTCAGTTCGCTAAAAAATGATTTCGTACCTACTTTGAAATTTGTAATTTTTTCTACAAACATATTTAATTTGAAATATTTTCTTTTTTTTATTAAAACTTAAATATACATATATTGGGAGTACCTCATAATAATGGCATAGTTGATTGATGATTACAACCTAATGTGAAACACCAATTTTTCTATTTAAAATTATGTCATTTGTAAACACTCATATATTTATGATACCTATGTTAAAAAATATATTATTATATATAATCTTAAACTAAAACTAAAATCTATTGTCTGAGAATCCTAATAACTTCAGATGTTAGTAATTATAGCTGAAAAATGAATACACACTACACATAATGGCACTATTTGAATTCGTTACTAAATATTTTATAGTTGGATAGTTAGATATGTTTGCAGTGTTGTCTTTGGCTTTGTGGATTTTAAACCGTTTTTGAATTCAAAGAAATATATAATTATACTGAGCGGATTTCTTAATGTGTTAAAAAATCATGTCAAATATAATTGTAACTGAAGAGGTAAATAATATATATGTCTTGACCAATAATATATTATTCTGACTACAGTGCTTTGATATACTGCCAAGATCAGTAGGCGTAGCAATTAGTGATCAATAATAATCATAATACTATAAATACTATAATCATATAAAGCAGATCACTTTCCAGAATAACACTATTATATATATCTTGTATCATGTTGATTAATTTATATGGTTTAAAAACTGTATATACAATGTTGATATGTGAACCACACAAATTGAGGGGTTTTAAAATTATAAAGATAGTTCAAACATATTAAATAAATTATCATTGACACAAATTATAAATTTGATATCCATTACATATATAAATGTATCACATAATGTACCATCGATGAATAGTCTATTTTCATCAATAAATATTGAACACTCATTAATTAATCATGCCTTGGCATAGATTATCAGAAATTGCATGCTTTTAAAAGCACAATGACAGTTTAAACTCATTGAAATTAATACAAATTGTAAATTTGTGAACTATAATAATTAATTGGTAAATCACAATTATATTAGTCTAATGCTGTATAATGCCAATAGAGATGTTTAATAATACAGATTATTTATAAATATAGACTATTCACTAGCAGTATGTATGATTAACGAACTGTATTACATTAATAAAATGAAAATTTATTTTTAAAACAAGAACATTTTATCAACGTCATATAAGTAGGATTGAAAATAGCAGGCGTTACACATAGTACATAAAATTCCACTGTTCCCCACTCACAGAGAGAGAGAGAGAGGGGGACGAAAATTTTAGCTCCCTCCACACTACTCAGTTTCCAATTAACATATGGTGAGGAAATTATCAATCGCAATCGATATCGCCTAGATAGACGTGTTTGTGTGTATGAGAGAGAAGAATCTTTGGGAGTGAATAATCTTCAGTTGTGACTTGCAGTTTCATTCCTGCATATATTCTACTCTTGAGCGATTGTTATATAGAAGGCGGATTTAAAAAAAATGGTGGATAGTTCTGTAATAATTTCTTATTTTATCATAGTAAAGATGGTTTCTTCGAATAATCTTCGTTAAATTTCTACAAAAGAGGATTTTTATAAATTTGTACGTGAAATTAAAGAGAAATTCATTCCACGCCCCCCCCCTTCCATCATCAATTTGAGGAATATTTATAGGATATTAAATTTTCAGCACCTATTGAAAACAATGGTTACTGGACAAACTATTCAACAAATGAATTATGAACAATATGACATGGAGTTTAACATGCTAAAAGGAAAGGTGAAGCTGAGGAGAAGCGTTTTCGAGACGAGCTTCAAAACATTACAGAATTTGAAAATCGTCTTCGAAAAGTATTTTATTGTATAGTAATATAACTGTTCCGATAGACACTTTTGCATTGGATTATTCAATTTCTTCCCTTGAAACTTTGTGTTATAAGGAAAAAAATCTTCAGGGGAACATAATATTAATTAAATTTGTAATTGGAGAAATTGTCACAAGAACTTCAAAAATATACCCCTTCAAATTCAATTTTAAATAGGAAGTTATCGGTCACAGGAGCTCACTTGTCCATTCCTGATACATATTTTACTATAAACTTTTATAAATTGGCATTTAGTATTCCAAATTTACGAAAACTTACTTTCCCTATCCGTAAGCTGCAAACCCACTTCAAGTATCTTCGAGGAATATGTGAATGCGATGTGGGTTACTGGAAGTCAGCTTTCTAAGTCATCAGTTATATTGCTGTAGTATTAAATAAATTATTTATAAATTCTCGCGCGAACTCTATAATTGTGGTTCTACTGTCCACAGCCTGGGTTTATGTCCCTCTTGTTATACTCTTGTGTATTGTACACTCTACCTTGCATAACAACAACTTGGGTGTCGTCAAATTGTTGATTCATTTAATATCTATATTTTCATTTTTAATTCTTTCAAGTAAGAAAAAAATCCCTGTTTTTCTGTGAAATAATCCAATATTAAACACATGCAACATAACTACAACATTGAACTACAGATTCAAGTATTAACTAGGTAGATATATAAGCAATTTTTTATAGCTCATCCAATGAGTATACTAAATGAGACACACCTTAATTACAGTTTCGTTTTTAATTCTTTCTAGTAAGAAAATCAATTATTGTTTTTCTGTGAAACATCTTTTAATCAATACATCTATTATATTTTCTTTTGCAAAAAAATTAAATTGTCTCTATTTCTGTTAAAACAACGGTTTCTTTAAATTTTTAATACATCTTTTAATCAATTCATCTAATGTACTAATGATTTTCTCTCATAATAATATATCCGTTTAAAAATGCATATTGTTGCATAAATCCACTAACAAATTTCCAATTAATTAAATGTAGTAAACTGTTAAATATAATAGCATTTTCATTGCATGCGTGATGAAATTAAGAAATAAAAAGAGTTATTTCGCAATAGTCACTATTCATACAACTCAAGAAGAGGGTGTACACCCCTCCGCTTAATATAATAAAGAAGTCAATTTATATTTTTGATTCTTTTGGTTTACAACCAGCACAATAAATCTATTCGCTTCCTTATAAAAATATATTATATTCATCCTATCAAATACAAAAAATAAATGAGAAATTATGTGGACAGTTATCTTTATATGTGTTATATCAATAAAGTTTAGGTAGAGAATTTGAAGAAATTATACTTGACTTGGTGAAGTTACTTTTTCAACGCCAGTGAAGTTTCACTTATTAAAGCATTGATATATTTAATGTTCTTATTCAGGGCCGGTGAAGTTGCCCTTATTAAAAAATTATGTATTTATATTTTTTAATTCATTTATTATAGAATTAAACAATGTTACTACTTTCTTATATATATATATCGAATTTTATGATGAACATAAGTTATAATACAATATATATATTGCGCTTTCTAATCAATAAACTTATTTGCTTTACAACTTTTATTTAACAATTTATCATAACATGGTGTTAGGGTTGTTTCAATTATATTTTTAATTTTTTGATCGAGTGAGCAGTTGCTTTTTACAGAATTTTATACTCATTTTGTTTTTGTTTAAAATTTATTTTAAGTTTTTGTTTATCCATTTTAAGTAAATTAAATAATTTTGAAACAAATAATTTAATGAAAATTAAATAAACTAAATAATTTAATAACGACTAAAACAACAATTAAACTTAATTATTATATATTAATAGATATGTACTATTATTATGATTTTTTTTACTTCAACAACTTCATCTTAAATATTTTGCAATTCTTTCTTAGTCACATATTTTCTAACTGGGGAATCATCTAATGACGTTTTAATATTCTTTCTTTCAGTTGTATTTTTAGCCAAATTCCTATTCAATATAAAAAAATTAATTTCACTTTTCATTTCTTTATGTACTTCAATGAATCAATTTATATCTTCTAAAGTCAACATATTAGCTTCTCTACACTTTTGAAAATATAAAAAAACTTGCTTATTTAATTTTAAATAACAGATAATACTTTTATAATATACCTTCTTCTTTGATGTTATACCTAATACAAATAGTTTCAGTTAAAATAGTTTTTACAGCTGCAATACATAAATTGCCAAAAATAATATTGCTGTAAGTGGAGCTGCTATCAATCAACCGGTTCCAATAATAACCCCACTTATAGAATTTAAAAATAAAAGAGAAATACTTTCTAGTTTTATAGCTGAATCGGCTTTTTCTCACTTCTTTTGTATTGTCTTATAATGTCTTAGTTCATATCTAATTCTTCTTTCTTTCCAAGAATATATCTAGTCTTTCATAATAATCTAGATTAGTCAAGGAACTTTCCAATTCTAGCGAAGAATAAATTGCTTCATGCAAATGAGTTTTTACCAGAGATTTCTGGTTTTTTCTTCCATTTTCTTAGGAAAAGTTTCCCTATTTAAAATAAAAAAATATACTTTTTGAGTGAATAAACTAAAAGAGTAAAATTAATTATACTCTTCCTTATCTCTCATAATTTCTGCTATAATTGCAAATGTTTTCAGTTTTAACAAATTTTCTCTTGAATTGAAACAACAGTTTCTTCAACATTAAAATATATTCCTCTATAAATTTGTACAATCAGTATAAAAATAAATTCTTAAAAAGAAGTATTATATTTTTCTTGTTCTCTAGTATTAAGCCTAAATAAGTATGGATAATTTTCTAAATATTTAGTATGAAAAGCAATAGAATAAGAAATAAATATCTTAAATGGACTTTGAAATTTACATCATTATATTTTTCATTTTATTTTTACCCCCTAGTTACTTATAAAGAGGCATTCACTTTTTCCCACGAACGTAATAACACGCGGAAAAGGTACTTTGAAAATAGTGAAGCTTTGATGCACGGGAATGATGAAACTTCTTTTCCGGTGAATAACAATGAGCTGCGCATGGGCATCAGTAAATCTTCAGCTGAAGGTGATGAATTTATTGATTCATTATCATCTATTTTAACTAAAATTCTTCCAATGTTGATTACTGGAGCAATTATTATTAAAGATAATAAAGAGTTAATATCTTCAGGTGCAAAAGTTGCATTCTCTATTGCAAACTCAGGAATAACTATTTCAAATGCAGTTAAACATTCTATTGAATTAAAGGAATTAGAAAGAATTCGAGAAATTAAAAATAGAAAAATTAAAGAAAACAAAAAATAACCAAAAAGTTTTGGTGTAGAAGAATAATTACATTGAAGAAAATGGCATAGCCAGCTCTGTTGTTTCATCTTCAGTAGTTTTATCTTCACCTCCTTCATCAGTTAAGAAAAGTCATTTTTATGGAAAAGGAGTAAAAGTAAAAGTTATTGGTTAGAAATAGTGTACAAAATATTTTGTTTACAAGGAACCAAAACTTTTCCTAAGAAAATGGAAGAAGTTCTAAAAGAACTACTTGATAATGAAAATAATAAATATTAGGAATTATTTGTTATACATTCCAATTCTTTATCAATTGATGTTGAATTGGATAACGCTATTGTATATTGTACTTGACCCGAACAGAAACTATAAAATAGCATTAAAAGTGTTTCAATCTACAATTGCATAAGAAATGCTACAGCTAAAAACAACAAACTGCAATATACAGAAAGGGAATAATTCTAAAATTTTAACTTTGATAGAAGAAAGTTATGAAATAGACCAATTAACTAATTATATGGCTTCAAAAATAGATGAAAATAAAATAAAATTTGAACCCGAAATTTCATTGAATAAATATAAATTACTATTAGATAAAAAATATTGTGTTGGTTTTGGTGTCTATAATTTAATTGCTGAACTTTTCGGATTTGAAAAAACAAAATATCCGATAACAACCATAGTAACAAACAGAGCAAACAGAGCAAACATTTAAAATGATATAAATCAAATCAATATTCATTGTAATATAATTGGTTGGGAATATCTCGCTAAACACAAAAGAAATATTATTTATAGTTTACCAGTTTTTAGTGTTCAATTAGGAGATAAAATCATTGAAACTCAATTTAAACCCATCTATTCTTAATTAAACACTAAAGATATTAGCAAAATACATTTAGATGTAAAAGATCAAAATGGAAATTATATTGACTTTGGAGATGAAGAAATTACAATTCAACTACATATTAAACAAGTGTGAACTCCTATCCGAAGGTAAGTGCAAGCGCCGCGCAGAATACTATGTTGTAACTCGGGTAAATAGAGAAACAAGTGAAACCGATAGTTCGACCATACCTTTTTTTCACTAAAGAAAATGTCAATTGAAAAATTAAGGTATAACATTTTTAATGGAATAGAGGATGGAAAACAAGAACATATTACTATTTTAAATAAAAAAATATTTCATCTCAAAAGACATAATTAATCTTTATAAAAATAAACTAACGAATCCAATAGATATTAACAGTTTTAAAATTATAAAAGTCGAAGAAGGGTGAGTTTTACCCCTTCTACCTTTGATCTTTGTGGGAATAGTAGCAGCCGGAGGTATTACAGGAGTTGCAAAAACAGTACAAATAAACAAGCAAATGATAAAGCACAAGCAGAAGCGGAGAGGCATAATAAAGCAATGGAGAATATTGGCTCAGGATTTGTTCGAGTTTTGGATCAATAATTGGTTCTGGTGTTGCTTTAGGGAATGGATTTGCCGCCATAATTAATACAGTCAAAGATTTCGTTAAAAATTGTTTAAGAGAAACAAGGAAATCTGGGTTATGTTTAAGTAGAAAATAGTAAAAATTTTCATAAGAAAATAGTGAAACTTTAGCGTTCAAAATAGGGAAACTTTTTCTACGAAAATGGTTACATTTAATCACGATTCAATATTTCCGGATTCTTTTTTAATGTGTGTAGTAGGTTCTTCAGGTTAGAGTACCACAAATTTAACATTTGCGATGCTCTTAAAACCAAATTTTCTAGAATATGAAAAACTATATATTTATACTACGACACCTGAGCAAACGTATTATCATTTTTACAAGAAATAGAGTATATTTCTAAAGATGAAATTGAAGAACTATATAATTCTTATTGTGAAGAATTGTCAATTCTTGAAGTAGGAAAGTTAATTGAAGAATATAGAAAAGCTAAAAACTATAAATCAAAACTAATTTATGTTGTGATTACTAAAAATCTAAATGATTTTAATTTTCAATATATAGATAAAAATGACTACTCTATTATATTTTTTTGATTATGTAGGGCACCATAATTAAGAACTTTAACAAGAGTTCTTCACAAAAGGTAGACATTTTAACTGTCAGTGTATACATCAAATACAACATTTCTATGGATTAGATGGCAAATATAAAGGATGCAAATTGTTTTATCTTATTTGAGTTAAATGATTGGTATTTATAAGAAGTTGTTCAATCTATAAATCATGGAACGGATAAAGATCAATTTAAAACAGTTCTAAAAATATATGGTCCTATTTTGATAACTATGCGTATGTTTTATTAATATTAGAAAACTTGCAGAAGGAAGAGTTATGACTGATTTGCTAACTTAGTTTTCACAGCCTATTTCATATAAATTTATTGACTCAATATACAAACTTCAAGAAAATCATGCGTTTAAATATCCACAGGAAAAATCTGACTTTATTAAAATTACTATTCCAACTGGAACTAATACACAAATAAATTCCGTTAATGGAACTTAAGAATTTGAAATTAATAATCAGCCGATTGACTTTATCTTCCTCAGAATTACCTAAGATACAAATTTGCAATTGAAAACGCTACTAATGATGCCCGTACTTCATACATGTAATGTAACTTTGATGAACATTTTTTTCCACATCTATTTACAAATATGACACTAGAAGGAAACTCAGCAGTAATTAAACATATTAAACATCCTGGAGAATATGACACTATATTGAAAACTGTTGTACAACCTAAAGGTTATAGGGATTCAAGTGGACGGATTCCAGGTACTGGTGATAATAGTATAGTTGAAGATAATCCTGTAGCACTAACGACAGCAGATGCCATAGTTCCTGCTACTGTATCAACATATTCATCTGCTATAGCAAATAGAAATAAATGTAATCTAAATGACGGATTTCTCAAGAGAAACAGAAATTTTAATAATGTACATAAAAGTAGATGGACGGAAGTTGTAAACTATAAACTTTCTCCACTATTCGCGTTTCTAGATATTAAAAAGGTTTCTGTGAGTATGAATTATAAATTTACTCTCACAAACGGGGTAAATGATTTTAAAATATTTTATGGTGCTACTGGACGCTACATTAGAAATTAAAGATATCTATTTCTATGTTAAAACTATTAAACCGGCATTTGAAAATAAAACACCAGTTCTTTAAGAACAGTTAAAAAAATCTGGATTATTCATTTCTAAGAAGAAACACAATTAGTACAACAACTTTTACACAAGTACAACATACATGGATTATCACTACAACAACCAAAGCTGCAAGATATGCACCAATTGGATTTAAAACTGGGGCAAATGCTATTACAACCAATAATTATTGTTTTATTCTACAACATGATGCTCCTGCAAATTCATTGATTATAAAGCTAAAAGTAAGTTTAATCCTGTAACAGGAGAATTAGATGAGCTTTATGATAATTATATCTCTATATGTTATGCCTAAATAGTTTGCCTATATCTTAACTAGATTTTTCAAATAATTATGCTCTATTTTGTGTTGTTCTATCTGCTCATCCTGAAAACATCTATAATACTGGTGTGCAAATTGCTATTGAGTCTGAGAAAAATATAACTGTTTAGCTTAACGCGTACTGTTTATTGCTGGAAGAAACTAAACTTAATAGATTAAGATTCAAGATAAGCGTATGGCATGATTGCATAATCACAATTAGCTCTCACAATTTCATTGAAATGATTTTATAGAAACTAGTTAAACTTTTGCTTAAAAAATAAATAATGTTAAATGGAAAAAATAAAAAATAAATTGTTTGATATAATATAGTTGTATAGAAAATAGTGTAACTTTTCTTAAGAAAATGGCCGCTAAATATCTTGATGATGGAAGTATGAATCCTAATTATTGGAATGATCAATTTAGAAGAATAAGACATGTCTAGCATTGGAAAGAAAAGTAAGAGATGATTACTATAATGCTAAATTAAATAAAATAGGTTTGTCTTATAATCAATAACAAAGGAATAAAACTATCACAGGGAGAAAAAAGAAAAGATTGAAGAATATGAAGCTATTATAGAAAGTTATAAAGAAAATAATAGGTTGATTGCAAATAAACTTGACGCAACTGAAGGTGTAAATAGGCAAAACACAGATCTTTTGAGAAGCATTACAAAAAGTGGATGGTCTTCAAAGAGGAAATGAGAAGAAATTTAAAGAAATTTAAAGAACTAAAATCTACACAAAATTTTAAAAAGTTAACTGATGAAAAATTGCAGGGGGTTAAACAATCTTTTATTCAAGATAGTACTAACCAAGAGTTTATTAATAAAACAACAACACTTCATATTAGGGTAGATCCTACAACTGGAATAATTAAAATGCAAAATTCTCTTCTAACACTAAAATGGACTATATATAACATTATGATTGGATCTATTAATTATGATTATGAATATCCCTTAACAGATAATTTAATTAAACTACTAAATGGAGTTAAAATAGAAGTTGTTATCGGTAAAAAAAATGTACAACATATAACAACTTGTTTTTTGATTTAACGAAAACAAATAATAATAGATGTAAAGATTATCTTTATTTGTAGACGAACAGGACAAAAACACACAAATCGACAACAAAAACTGGTAAAGGTTTGCAAGGCAAAGCTAAAACTGATTTACAAAACTCAGCCAAAACAATAGTTAGTTACTTATCCGACAACACGAATAAACAAGTTAAGAGATTAAAAATATTAAGAGTGCATATAAAGAAAGACATAGTACTTCATATAATGAGATTAATGCTATTTTGAAAAGATTAACTGAGAAGAATGTAATTTCGATTGAAGATTCTGAAATACAATTGAAACTAGTTCCATCCAAAACTAAGTTGAGTTAATAAAGTGTGGAATTTTATACATAAAATAGTCAAACTTTTCTAAAAGAAAATAACGACAAAATTTAATGTATCATATGATAAAACATCATCCCAATCAAGAGGACAATCTATATCAGCTACAGATATAAGATATATAAATGTTGATGGAGATACTTTAGAAGGAAATGTGAATATGAATAATAATACTTTAACAAATATTAAATCACCTATAGCAGACACTGAAGCAGTAACAAAGGGATATGTTGATCTTGAAATTAATGATTTAACTTCTACAAATTTAAATATGAATTTAAATAAAATAACTCAATTACAATTAATATCCAACAAATGCTACTGATGCAACTAACTTAGTATCTATACATGTGGAGGTTAACAGCTTAACCTCTAAAGATCTAGATATGAAATATAATAAAATTATTTAACTCAAAGTTGCTAGCCAGGAATTACGTTGCAGTAAATAAATGTTATTTTATTAATAAAACATGGTGGTTTAATCAGACAATTAATACAGAGATTTGGTGAACTTAAAATTATAAATAGGAGTTATGTTAATTTTTCCCTCACATCTCTAATCACACCAGAATTAAATATGAAACATAATAAAATTATTCAACATGGGAATCCTTCTGATGATAATGACTTAAAAAATAAATATTATATTGATGTTGAAACACGGAATTTGAGTCATTTAATTAATAAAAAGACTGGTGAACTAAAAACATATTTCATAGAAAATAAAGCTACATATATTACTATGCCAAATGATGATCCTACTACTGATAATGTTGTAGTTAATAAGAAATATATGAACGAAAATACAATACAATTTCATTCTAAAGCAATGATAGAAAGATATTTTGATTATATACACATTAGTGATGAATATTCTCCCGTTTTGTGGTTATGTGCTAAATATAGATTAAGTATTAATTTGAATTCCCAAACTGATTATAGAGTTGTCCCAGTAACTCTTTAAATTTCGGGTAAAAATTTAGGTTGTGATATAGTAACTGCTGTAGGAACAAAAAATATGGTAACATATTCAACAATACCAATAACAGTAACTGAAAAAGTTATATATTTTGATGGTACAATAACAGTATTACATCTAGTTCGAATTTTGGAAATCAATTTACCTTCTTTGTTTTAGTACGAGCATATGGTGATGGAAGATTGTTTACAAGTACAGCAGGAAATAATATGTTTGGATGGAGGCGAGCAAATCATAAACTGGCTTATATGGGATTTTATATTTATGGACAGGATAAAAATGTGTCAGCAAGAGATAGTGATAAACATCTATTCATTTTAAGAAATACAGTAGGAACTATAACATTTTTGGAAGATAGAACTAAGTTT
>JAYRBW010019274.1:0-12779 GCA_036023295.1 Invenusta paracnida
ACTTTCAATTCAAATTTTATATAGCCATTGGACAGGCAAACTTTTCGAGATTGTAATACCATCATTAAAAGGTTAAATAGTTAGAGTTGATTTTTATCATGGTCAATTTCATTTGATATTAAATTTGCATATGTAATTTGAGGATTAAATGAAAAAGAGAGAAATCAATAAATGGTCATAAATCAAAAATGAACTGGAAGTAAAAATATTTTTTCAATGTGTTTTATACTTAGTCTGGTGTACTTAAATTGTTAGAGTTGATTTTGATAATGGACATTTTCATTTGTTATCGAATTTGCATATAAATTTAATTGAGGGCCAAATAAAATGTGGAAAAATCAATAATTAGACATAAATCAAAAACAAACCATAAGCAAATATTTTTTTGAAATATGTTTTTATATCAGAGAGACTGCAGATCATACATAAGTGAAAGTGAAACCGGATATTTTTAGTTCACAAAAAGTTATTTTAACTGTCCATGGTGAGGGGTGGTGTAATTAACTATTGGGGGTGTATTAATTAGGTATAAACATACTTAACAACTGTATAATTTATTAACATAAAACAGATAAAAATTGATCAATTTCTTTTGAGATCAACTTTTAAGGTTATGTAAATATACAAATGTGTGAATTTGCTTACACATGTTCCTTCAAATGCTACTACTATTTGAAGCTGTGAAAGTGTTAAATGTGAAATACATTGTTCATAGGTTTCTGAATTATTCGAGGGAGTAGGTAATCTACTCCTTTGAATAATATGAAAACTAATATAGAAAACATAAGGTTTGTCTTCCATTAAGTTCTGCTTTTTTTATTTGTCTTTGTTTTTCTTCACAAATACTAATGTTTTGCATTCTTTTTCTGAGCAACCAATCTGTATTCTGAAATCATATCATGTGTCTGTTGTAGGTGGACTGCCTGCTTATCTTAAAGTTCTTGCATTGGCTCCAGAGTTTCTTAACAAATACATTCTTTGCAAACATCATTGCTGGAAATTTTCATCCATATGTTCATTTCTTTGATTACTGATTTGTAAATCTGTGATCAGATTTACAGAATCATAGATATTTTGCATTAAAATCCAGAAACACAATGTGTGCAGTTAAATCACAAGGAATATACCTTCATTAGGAGAATTATATCACCTGTAATGTGGTAGTATTTGATTGAAAGATAAAATATACTCTAATATTTTTTTCCGAGTTTTGTTGAACCTGTTTGATAGCCTGCTATTTACAAGAGAAGTAATTATATTATCATTTGTGTATCCCAAAATATTAACAAAAACATTGCATGTCTGTATTTTGCTAGTAATATTGTTATCAATAAGAAACTGTTAAACATGAGTCACTTCTCTTAATATCAGTAGTTGGTCTAGTTCTTACTGAATAACATTTATTATCAACATAATCCATTTCCACTGATTGGCTAAACTTTTTGCCCAGTATGAATCATGTGTATTTTGTTTGAAATCATCAAATATTTTTCTGCACTCGATTACAGCTATTTTGGAATCTTTCCAACATAGAATAGTAAGTTTTCATGTCACAACAATGGCTGAGACTTTATCAATGGCTCTGATTTTGCTGACAGTGTCTAATTCTTGGATCACTTTGCTGTCAATGCTGAAACTAATGCTACTCAGGAGGCTTATTTTTGAAAAGTTAGCAATGACTGAGCTCAGCTTGCACGTTTTCATCAGGAAGATGATCTGAGGTTTCATGGTTGCTGATTTTCTATGTTTCCTTTTGCTGGCTTATTGATGAATGCTTTACAAATCAAAAAATAATTAAACAAAATATTATTTAATTGAAATTATGGATGTGGTTGTAATTTTAAACGTTTTGAAATGTATATATATTATGTTTACTTATTATTTTCCATATATTATAATACTAACAATGATATATTTATGATAATAGTTATAAACGTGTTTATTTCTATTTATAACAGAACATATGCTGAATATGTTTTTGTTATTTAGGCACACATTGTATTTGTATTATAAAACAGTGTATAGTAATCAATATTAGGTATATATAACATTTCATGCAGCTATATAATATATTGATTTTTATATAAAACGCAATGAATAGTTATCATTGGATGCGTCACCATAAGTTTTCCTCTTCTCAGAAACATACTGCAGACATCCTAATAAACTTGAGTTTTCTGGAAAAAAAACTACCAAATAAAGTCAATTTGATTAAATTTAACCTATGTATATAGTATACCAGTATCCTCTATATTATTTAGTATATTATTTAGTAACTTAGTTACTAATTGAAAAGAATTGACATCGATTTTATGAAAGCAGTGTTTTTAGATCTGACTCTTTTTTGTCTTTGTAAATACAAACAATTATTAAATCTGGGTTAACAAAAGTTGGCACAGCAAAATCATATATCAATAGCCTAAAAACTTATCTATACTGCAAAATTTAAGGAAAATTAACAAATTGTCACTGTTTAAAATTGTAATTTTGACTTCTGAATAATTTGTAAATTACCATATTGATTATCCTATTTAGAGAGACAAATATAAGCAATGCACCGAAATTGTCATTTACCTTTAATCATGACTTTATTCATTATTTATTGCTTACTTCTGTATGCTCTTACAACAATTACCTATGTATGTTATTAACTTATAAATACATCATTTATTAATATTATTAATTTGCTATAAAAATGCAGCTTTGAAAGCAAAATTGGGGGTGATACACTGAATACATGAATTCATAAAGAAAAAGGGAAAACAGAAGCGTACTTTAAGCACAACATCTGAAAAACAGGCTTCTGGGCTGTTATTAGCTACTCTTGAAAGAAGTAGACAAAATCTAACAATATAAATTTTATTCACAGATTGCTTATCCATTCTAGTATGCACACATATTGTTTATGATGTAATTATTTAACCGCTGTAATAAAAATACATTTAACATGATATTTTTTTAATAATGTATTTTATACCCAAATAAGTATATACACAGAAAGGGACATTTTATAATATTCTTAGTTAAAATATGTACAGGAATTTTGTTGGCTGTATGTGAATTTTTCATGACTAAATGTTGGCCACTGCAATACAGACATTGTACAACAAAATTAATGACCAAATAAATATTAATTTAATTGTTATATTAGAATTTAGCACTCAGTTTTTTTGTTAGGACAGGTGACATTTTTTTAACTGACCCATGGCATACAACTTTCACATAATAGCGCAATTAAAATAACATGTTTATTTGAATTATTTTGATTTTCATTAATATAAAAAACTACTTTTAATGTAGTTGCAAACTTTTTCGATATAACTATAAAGATTATTTTTTAAGTGTTCTATTAATAGTTTTATTTTCTCCATTTTTATAAATTTGCAGATGCTCTCTGGGGAGTTACGCCAACGTGGACGTCCTTTAAAAGGTAACAGAAAAGATAAAAAACCCTCAAATGGCTCTAGTGACTCTTCACCCGGTTCAGAACAATCAAATGATCAACCCCTGCAATGTCTTCACTGGCTGCTTGTCTCTATATTTCTGATCGTGATGTTTATCGTAGGTGCTAGTTTTGAAACGTCCTGTGAAAACGTACCTTGGCCCACTGTTGACGATAAAGACAGTAAAATAGAATTCCAAGAAAGCATTGCTCGTGGTCATCTCTGGAATCTGACAAAAATGGGTCCACACACAGTTGGTTCCAAGGCGAATGAAGTCGACATTCCCAACTTTCTTAAAGGGGAACTCTCCAAATACAATGGGAAGTCATTCGGTCACCTATATGCTGAAATGGATGAACAGGTGTCTGGATTCGGTTCCTTTACAATGGAGAACATCTTGGGTCCTGGAAATACAGTCCATCTTGCCTATCAGAACATACGAAACATTGTGTTCCGCATTTCCAGTAAACAACCACCTCGACCAAACGAGAAGCGCTCGGGCATTCTAATTAACTGTCACTATGATTCCTTTGTTGGAAGTCCAGGCGCTACTGATGATGCTGTTAGTTGTGCTTCAATGCTTGAGACGATAAGGGTTATCCTGGAGCGGCGCCCGACTATGCAACATGACCTCTTTTTCTTATTCAATGGTGCTGAGGAGGTCCTTCTGATGGCGAGTCATGCGTTTGTCACTCAGCATCGGTGGATGAAAGACGTGGGCATGTTTATCAATCTGGAAGGTGCTGGAGCAGGTGGGCGTCAACTTGTCTTTCAGACTGGACCAGGAAATCCCTGGATCATTGAAGAGTACGCGCGGAATGCTCGTCAGCCCTTTGCCTCGATTATGGGTGCGGAGGTGTTCGGATCTGGCCTTGTTCTAGCAGATACAGATTTCAGGATCTTCCGCGATTATGGTGGGATTCCTGGTATGGATCTGGCCTACATCTCTAATGGGCACATATACCACACGTCCAATGATGATGAAAAGAGGATTCCACCCTCTTGTCTACGAAATTCAGGCGAGAATCTAGTCAGTATTCTAAATGAATTGATCACCTCGCCGCATGTTGGCCAGAATAATGACGTCCACATGCAACGCCTTGTTTTCTTCGATGTTCTTGGTCTCTTCATGATTACTTATTCTGAGACATGGTATTACTACATAAATCTTAGCATAATTTTTACAGTTTTTTTCCGCGCATTTCTTCGGGTGCACAAAAATCCTGGTCATTTTCGTTTTCTGCGTCTAGCCATTTTAAATCAAATATTGACTGCTGTCGGATTTTCTCTTGTACTTCTTGGAACTGGTACATGTATGCATTATCTTGTTCGTCGAATGACTTGGTACTCATTGCGTTCTAATATTGTTGGCATTTATCTACTACCCGTAGTTTTATATTGCTTCGCTCATCATGGATACTTTGTTAAGCGTATGAAAATTTGGCCTACTCCAGCTTTGGCTGAAAAGTCCCACTTCGATGCTACCCAGATTATTGTGTGTTCAGTGCTATTACTTGTTACTTTCCTTGATTTCTTATCAGGCTACGTTTTATTACCCTGGATCATTTTCCCTTTCATTGGAGACATTTTGAAAATTCAAATTAAAAAAGTTTTTCGGCTCAAGTGGAAGGATTGGAAGGCCCAACTAGTTTACCCTTTATACACACTTCTTATTATCGGAGTCGCTTATATTTACAATGTTTACATGAGTCAAGTTTTACTGGACGTTTTTTTGCCTATTCTTGGTCGTGCTGGTTCAGCTGTGTCTCCCGACATTATCGTTGGTGTTATACTCATTGTGCCTATCATCATTCCCACCATGTATCTCACCTGTGATATCTACCTCACCAAACCGTCTTCAGTGTTCCGAATACAGACCTTTGTCCTCCACTTGTTCATTTCCTATCTGGCCCTGGTTGCCTTCACTCCCATGGGGTTCCCCTTCGATGGAAGTGAGGTGGATCCCAAACAACATCGTATGGTGATCGCCCATTGCACATTCACCCACCGCGACCATCTGGGTAATGTAGAATCCACTGATAACAAACTTCTTTTCTCTTCTTTGGACATGTCTGGTGTACACCCAATTAGCGACGTTTATCCCGACTTAAAGCACTCAGATTTGAAAGTATTTACTTGTAATAAGTTACCCTATTGCGGCTTCCCACATCTCTATCCCATAGCTAGTATTCTTGAAAAAATTTACTATCTTCCATTAGATAGAGAGCACAACGTAAAACCTGCTGTTGGTCTAAAAATTCTACGCAAGGCGGCTATTAATGATACAACCTACAATGTAACAATGTCCATATTGGGTCCCTCACTGTCTTATGTTTATCTCATGACAGAGGATGGAGTCGATTTGCTCCGTTGGTCTTTTGACCCCAAGGCCTCAAAACCGCCACTTATTTCTGTCGTTCCTAGGACCACCTCTGAAAAACACTACTTCATTAAAAACATCTATGGGACTCTACCAAAGAAACCCCTTGAGTTCTGGGCCCTCTTCAATGTTGACAATTCGTTGCCCAATGAAAAGGCCGAAGTTGGCGTCGCTCTGACTGGATTCTATCAGTATCAAGATGGTCATGTTACCAAGGAGATGAAGGAAGTAATTGATCGCTTACCCCCTTGGGTGTCAGAGATCCATTGGTCTGCTACGTACGATCTAAGTGTTATACGACTGAGAAATTAAATAATGCATTATTGGCATATTTACACATTTAAATAAATATACACTTCATCGGACTGACTGTGATATTGTCATTGTCTGTAAATTATAATCAAAATATTCTGTCATTTTTGCCAATGAACATTTTACTCTATTTATTTCTTGCTTTCAAAACTTATGTCGACCGAACAGTTATATACATTTACTCAACACATTTCAATTTACTTATCTTAAATTAGTCATTAATTATGTTTAAATTATTTCAAAACTGTATTTTCTTAGATATTAATTTTATTAATACAAATGACTATTTAGTTTCTTATTGGAATTACTTTTGTACGGTGCTTTAGACAATTCAATGAGTGTATATATATATATTGTTCTATCGAATTTATGTTGTTTGATATGACTACTATACCTCATTTAGGCGTATTTTTCAATTTATTTATGTATACATTCTGTGTTCTTAGCCATCTTTTTTGCTGTTATGCATGTGTTTTATTGACATTTGAAATTTATTTAGATAGACTTTTGTATTTTAGTTGTTGCTCAACTTTTTGTTTCTTATGTTTTTTAAACGTATTGCTTATTGTATTTAATTGTGTTTTCCCATATTTCTGTGTTCTACTTCAGCAATCATTTTATGGCAAACTTTTACCCTTCTATAACACAATATGTTCTGCATATTTAGAAACACTGGATAACACATGTATATATTTTCTTTATTAAGTTTTGACAGTTTCTGTATGGAATATATCGTGGATAGTACAAGTCAAACTACTATTGTTTTGCGACCTATTTGACAGTTATATGAAATTTAAGGGTCATAACATCTATTTTCGTTGAAGTTGTGCAGGCCATCGAAATCGTTATTTTTTGTTTATATTATTTTGTTAGTTTTGTATGGCTGTAATCCAAATGCTTGCTTACAAAATATATCAAAATTTTATTCACCAGAATTTTACTTTTGATATGAGAGTCTCTGGACATACTGTCTTTTATTTGTTTGAATGTAAAAAAATCCTTAGCATACCTTTTTCTGCTATTATGATATTCTTTTTATTTAAACCTATGACCAAACTTTGATATGGTTTTTAAAGTAATGCCTTTGTGTTACTTTACTAGGCCTAAACTTTTTGAAATACGAATAATTTGAATATATAACTATTTTCTTTTATGGATTATTTATACTAAAATCAATTTTATCAATAGTTGAACTCGTTTCTTAACTTTAATTTTTTCAACGTTATCGGTTTATTTTAATGTTATGATAATGTAAATTGATGCATAGGTATACTATAACAATTAATTAAGTTAATTCACGAAATAATAATTGATCGTGAACTTTATAAAGTAGTGTAATTTAATTACTTATTCATATTTATGCAGTAATTTATCTATTTTTTCTTTTAATTTTAAGATTCTTCCTGTTGTATATCCGTTTGTCCATCAACTATTTATATTTATAAGTCTTTTAATAAAATGTAATATTGAAATAAAAGTATGATATATGCTCAATATTATATATAAAAAACTGATGATAACAAGTAAATTATATACACTGCTCCAAAAATAGTAATACTAGCAAACATTTTTATAATGTCAATTCATGAGTTGCTTATTTTTTATGTAATTATGAGTAAAACTCGCTCCTATTTTAATTTTCCTGATGCTGTTTTAGTCGAATATATAATTCTAGACATCTAGTGGTTCAGACGTTCAAAATCCGGGAATTTTAACACATAGGGTGTAGGAAAATTACATTTTATATATGTGTGTTTTGAAGATTTGTTTAATATCAGACCGTCTTGGGAGCTTTTCATAAACTACATTTTTACCAAATTTCTAAGTTTACTTCCTTTTGTTCTACGAATCTTTCATGGGACCGACAGAAATTCCCTTGTAGATTTTTAAACAAATTTACGAGTTGAAATGGCACTTGTAAAGTAATGCTTTGCGTATATTTGTATAGTTTATTTATTTATACTTTGCTGCATTTACGCTATAAATCTGTCAGCATTCAGCTAACATAAAATGTATTTTAACTATTATACCAAGCATATTTAGTAAGTTATAATATTTCTAAGTGCGGGTGTTTTCGTCTCCATATAACTTTGTTTCAGTTTATGAATTGGTAATATAGAAGTATACATATGGGTATATTGATAATAAAAGTGATGTTTAAGTTCGGAATTTTCTGTATAATACTGATTCACATATATCTATAAATAGTTTGGATACAAACGCCCGTGACGTTTGGCTTCTGTTTTTCTACGTTTTCTAGCCATTGATATAAGAGTAAGCGGGGAACCACTTAAATATTTCCATTTTGTTAAGATAAGCGTTTTTAAATAAATGCTTTATGTAAATTATTGACGCGGATTGTTTAATACAATAGTGTGCAAAGTTTAACCAGCTATTGTATTGATGCATAATTTCTTTTTATTAACCATAGATGTATAGTATATTATAAACAGCTTGTAAGTGTTCTAACAGGTGTGTCCTACAAGGTTGTTTTGCTGAAAGCTTTGTATAAGTCTGATTCTTTTTACCGTGTACTTTCTTTCCAGTTATTATCTGTTCCTCTACTTCAAAAATGTCGCACACAATTCTCCTAGTCCAGCCCTCGGCCAAAAAGCCCGACACACGCACCTGGTCCGACTACGAGACCGTAAACCAGTGTCTTGAGGGTATCTGTAAAATCTACGAGGAACACCTCAAGCGACAGAACCCCCACGCTCCTACCATCACCTACGACATTGCCCAGCTCTTTGAATTCATCGAGCAGTTGGCCGATCTGAGCTGTCTTGTATTCAACCAGGCCAGCGGGATGTACACTCCCCACTCCAAGGAATGGGTCAAGGAGAAAATCTACGTCCTATTGCGCAAACAGGCGGGTCAGTAGTAATGGAAACAATCCCAGGCTGATGTACACTAATATCGTATTCAGCTTAATCTCATTTATACTATTCTTTATATTGTTCTATTGTAAAGTGAGTTCTCATAAGCCATTTTACATTACTCTACTCAGCTTCGTCGGTTAATTTTTATCATCATGTAATACTGTATTGTATTAGCACAATAATTATGATCATTTGTCCCATATATATATCTGTATTTCCTACGATACGTATGTTACTGTTTGTTACATTTCAATTCCAGTTTAATTCAGTTTACGTTAATAATCTTGTTAATAATCATTTAATACACTGGATAATAAAAATACACGTCTTTTGTTCTGATTTTTTTGTTCGCAAAAATGATAATTTTCTATGAATATTGTTTTGTTTGAGTTAATTTTCATATTTATATGCATATAGCTTACAAATTAAAGTGAAGAGAAGTAACAAAGCTAAAATATATACATATTTATAATTTTGATATGTTTAAGTATATTGTGTATAGGTATTATTTTGAACTTCGCATTGTATTCATAAAATATTATTTATTGTATTTTTGTTTCACAATAACATTAATTGGACAAATACCAGTGGATATCTAGTAATAAATCGATTGCGTCAATTAACATTACATTTTAATTTACAATAACACATAGATTTATTATTTTATGCACATATGTAGATCGAACTAAATCGCGATAATTACGTTTTCTGCCAACTAATATTTTATTTTGATGTGCGTATTTAAAATTTGGTGTGATATTACTCCACATTTGATTTGGAAATTTTGATTGTCTGTTTGATAATAATATGATTTGTATAATTTTTAATTATACCCCATTTAATTTTCTATTTAATCGAATGCAGTAAAATTATATTTGTTTTTAGACTTCGTAATTTGTGTATTTCAAGGAATTAGAATCTATCACGAATTTTTTGCTGGAATTGTCATTTTCGTAATTTGTACAAATGGAAGAGTGGTACTGATTTAAAGTAGACCCTTTTTTTAAACTTGTACATTTCTGTGTCCTATATAATTCGCTATCCATAAAGACTATATGTTAACTACAATTGGCCATTTAAATTAACTTTACAGAGAGTGCTTCAATCTTATAATTATTCGCTCAACCAATATGAAGGTCACTACCTATAAATGCTCTCCAAACAATAAAAATATATTGAGATTTAGAAAGACCACCTTACTTCAACTTTTCTATTCAAATAATGCACTTATCACAACATTAATCGCCGATTAGTTCTAATCATAACAAATTCAGCTCTAGAATATTTTTGGAAATGTACTCAAAAGGTTTGAGAAAAGGCATTATTGAGAGTTGAGCTATAAGTATTCAGATTTAAAGAAATGCGAGTGCGAATTGCATGTGAACGATTTCTGAATAAAGGAGCGAAAAGCTTTTTAATTTGGTCTCAAGGCATCAAAAATATGAATTATATTTTATCACTTACTGTATACTACAGAGTGAACCAGAATTCATGGGCACATTTCAAATTATATATTTTTATAAATTCTCATATAAAATTCGCATTGCACCCTCCAACAATATTGTCGTTTGGCCTTAGAGACTGGTATTAGTGGAGGATCGTTTTCTCAAATATCTTAAAGCAAGGCCCTATATTCCAAGATTGCGACAGGCTCTCTCTGTGGACGATTTTGATCGCCGTGCTGAGACATGCGATACTCTGCTTGGTTTATTTGACATGATCCTCAAATGCAAAACCAAATAATGTTGACAGATGAATCAAAGTTCACATTAAGCGACCATGTTAACCGTCATAATTGTGTAATATGTGCCACGGAAAATCCACATTTTGCCCTAGATCATGATTTTCAAGCGCCATGTCAAATGGTTTGTGCCGGAATTTCATCACAAGGAATTGTTGACCCCATATTTTTTATGAAAATGTTAATGCCACAAATTATCTACATTTTCCAAAAGAGAATGTCTTTCCTTTGATCAATGGAGTGAATTTGTTTATGCAAGATGGGGCAACTGCCCATTATGCTCTTATTGTCCGCAATGCGTTTGATGAGTACTTCACCAACTGCTGGATTGAAAGACGTGGTCCAATCGAATGGGCCGCTAGATCGCCTGACCTTACTCTTTGCGACTTTTTCTTATGGGTTTATTTAAAAGATAAAGTTTATGGGAGAAGCCCAAGGACTCTTAATGACTTGAGATAATACAACCAAGAAAAGCATCTGCAATTCCTATTGAAATTTGTGAAAAAGTCTGTAGAAGGGTCAGATCTTGATTGCAAGAGTGTGTAGCTGCCGAAGGACGGCAATTTGAGTATTTGAAATGACTGATTCGTGATTGATATATATACGTTTTAATGACTCATTTATAATGCAATAAATAAACTTTTTGATTTATTAAATAAACTTCGTTATTCATTAAATAAGCATTTTTAGTATGCAAATAATTTAAAAATATATATAATTTGAAATGTGCCCATGAATTCTGGCCCACTGTATACACTACCATATCGCATGCTCACATTGATTATATGGTTTTAAATGCATCAAGGTTATGTCATTGATAAAGTTCTATAAGCTGACAATGCTTCACCTTGTGTCATTGGATCAGTGATCGCGTACAAGTCTGTAGGGTCTCCGTAAAAATTTTACATCTAAATGGTTTCAATAAAAATGTGATCTTAGTTCCAAACAAATGATTTGGATATAGCAAAATTATATACTTTGATTATAGGTAATTATGATCTAAATTCGAATGTAAGTTTACAATCCCCATCTTCAGCATACCCTATAACTAAATCTTATGACTATTAACACAGTTGTTTCGACACAAAATATCCATCTTTATGAAAGGTGCTTAACGCAAAGGATCTATATTTTCGGTTTATTGCGTCATATTAACATTATTAATATGTTATGTAATATTTGTCAGTATATAATTATAGTTTTCGATAATCTAAGTAGATACTATTTTATTATGGACACAGGAACTTGGGCAAGGCGTATATATCCCACAATACTTTTCTGCGTTCTTAATAATATTGCATATATTAAAACATTGAAAATAACTATCTCTAACTATTTAGTTATATTAAATGTTTCCTCGTTCTCAAATGTTTTTAATACAAAAATAATTTTCATATTTATGATTATTTATCTCCCACACCTCATGGGTCTTACAATTAATTTATGCGGATTTTTTGTTTCCCACAATTTTGCACAGTGTAGTGTCACATGCATTGATAATGTTTTTTAAGCATTTTTGCAGTTGACGTAACTATTACTTGTTGACATATTTTAATACTAAAGTAATTATATATTGTTAAGTATCGCAGTCTCTGTTGATTTGAATTGTTTCCAAATCTTTAAAATTGTTTAAGTTCTATTAAACTATTCTATAGCTTAAGAATAGTTTTAATAGTAGTAAGAATAACACAGTTAATTTATAATTTTTTTGTTTAATTTTAGTATCCAATTTAGGCAAGAAATTTTGAATTAAAAAATAAGTTTGTTAATTTGTTTTGTATTGTATTGTTACAATTTCCTTATGGATAATATGGCACTTTCTATTGCCCATTTAAAAGTTAAATGCTACAAAAATGTGTTATATGAAAGGTCGCACATATATTATCTGTTATAAAACTCCAAAGAGTATGATGTTCCTAATACGTATAACTATATGGCCTAATTTAAATACACTATTTTCCAAAATAAATGACACAAATGCTGCTTAGTTAGCTAAGCATTTGTGTATTGGTTAAATTTGAGTA
>JAYRBW010019285.1:0-12779 GCA_036023295.1 Invenusta paracnida
AAATTATATTTATATAATAAATATAAATTAGTGATTAATATAAAGGACAAATGAATCTACGTTTAATATTCAAATGAAATATACACATACATATAGCTATATTTTGATTATACCTTACATTTTTACTATTTTTCTTATGGAGCAACATGTATATAACTACAAGATATATTATATTAATTGCATATTTTATATATGTCTAGTATAAAAACTTTAAACTGTAATTTTATAATACTAAATTAGCCTTTTCATAATATTTTTAAATTAGTCAGGAAATAAAACTAATTTTACAGTTAATCGAGTTAATTGTATAATATTTATTTCGAAAACATAAATACATATCGGTTATTTTATTGAACCAAAGTCTGTTTTCCAATTATCGAACTCATTTATACTTACATGCTTACTCGAAATTGATACACTACTTAAATGAAGATTCATGTTGCCATAACTACCGATTTATAATGATTTCAATATATAGCATATATGTATGTGTATATATATATGTATATATATGTATAACATAAATATATACAATATATATAATATAATGTAAACATTTAATCTTCAATAATATCACGATTTAAAAGACTACATTATCTTCTTTCGTTTTTGTTAAACATGGTAATTCAAATATTGTATAAGGCAATAATTAACTATATCGGATAATTTAGATTATTCATATACTATACGCAGCGATTTTAATCCGCTGGTTTAGCGTACAAAATTTTACGGCTGACTACACTACCCATATTTAGAAATATAATCAAAAATAACTTAAGTAATACAATAAAAAGTCAAATAGAGCGCAAATAATATAAACAAGAACATTTTCAAATATTTACTAATTATTCGATAAATACAATAGAATTGTGCAGGCATTTATCGCGCTTTTAAATATAAACATAAAATACTATACAGATATTAGGATTGAACCAACCCCAATGTAATTATTGAATATTCCCAGGCTCAATTCTTCATTGATTGGGAGAGTCGTAGCCTGTATTGTGTAGTAGACGTAATAGAAACACCAGCCTAGTACCACGGAATAGTAGGCACTAAATGGGGGTGGAGATTGGGAAGGATATCAATGTCGCGGAATTAAACTTTTGGAATTAATAATAAAAAACTTAAAGCTATTTGTAAACATGATAACAATATTTTATTTACAGTTAATTTTAATATATACATTACTGCATACATAACCGTTCTATTTTTAATAATTCATGATGAATAATAAAATGAATAATAAAATAATAAAATAATTTTCAAAATACGCTTTTATTGAATATTATATTGTTGATTTCAGTGTAGAATAAAAATAAATTTTGACAATTAACATTAAGTAATGTTGTCCTTTATTGTGGAACTAGTATAGAACATATTTTTAAACATAGAAATAGTTGATTTAACTAATCATTGTATATTTATGTAATGTAATTATAGTAGCTTAATTCTACCTCCCAGATCATTGCATGCAATTATTGTAAAAAATTAAAGTAGTGCTAAATTATAATCAATTGTAATAAATGGGCTTTCTGTGTCTTTTCATCAAGTATTACTGGATTCAAATTAATTGAACGTTACAAATAGAGTAACGCATGAAGGTGTAGTGATAATTATAATGTTTGAAATTAAAGGTTTCAAACTAAACATTAATATTTTTGGAGTTTGTGACTGCAAATGTTCTATACATAGTTTTTTATATAGATTTATTGGTTATATTATTTCATTTGGATTAAACTGTTAACGTTTTTTATGGGGTGGGGAAATTATGTTGGCCACGGCTCTGCAATATTAAATAGTCTTTGATGGCAAAAAATATGTAATCGAGTATTTCTTAATCCTATCTATTCTGGGCTTTTTGGCACTTTCATATTACGGACGGGGGCTCGGTAGACACCTCCTCCCCCCTCTACCACTTCCTCCCCCGCCTATGATTTATAATTTAGTAGAGTTTTGGAATTTTTAGATTTAGTTAAACCAATAACTTTTTTTATAACATATTTCATTAAAAATATGCAAACATTTATTTATATAGAAATACAATAAATTATTATTTAAAATTATTCATATCTTATCGATTTTGATTGGCGATCAAAATGATACAGAAATAAAGTAAATATTTCACAACTTATAGAATATTTTTCTAAACATTAATTTCTTTTCAAGAATAATCATTTCAACAAAATAAAATTTTCAACAACAACAAGGCAATACTAGAGAAAACGGATACAGGAGGCCCGACAGACCCAGAACTGAGATGTATAGGAGGTCTTTTGAATACAGCGGTTGTTTCTACTACAATCAATCATTAAATTAACGTTTTACTCTTACTTTATTGTAACTATTATTATGCATCTTATGTACAAAAAACCGTTTTGTGTGTTTTTTAAATAAAGGCTTTATTATTATTATAATAATCCCAAAAAAAAAAAATTTTTATCTATTTCGTGAAACATTTGTATATTATAAATACATTTGTATATTCTCTTTATCGTGCTTTTTATGTATGATATATATTTAACTGATTGGAGGACTCCACCGTCCATTATACTTGCTATAGGTATCTGTACATTTCTACTATTTTGATTGGGTGATACTTAATGATAGAAGCGCGAAAGCTTCGTATGTAATTACATAATTACATAATAAAGTAATTTATGTAGAACAAGTTTTCCCTGATTTTTCTTCTTCATTTTCAGATTAATAATTGTAACAATTGTTCAACATTTATTAATTATTGTATGAAACAGTAAAAAATACCTTATAATACTATAAGCAACTAAACTATTATAATAATTTTAAGAATTCAGGTATAGTTAATAATAAGGATATAGTGAACAGTTAAATCAAAATCTTTTACAGAATAAATCTTTTAAAGTATTAAATACTATATTAGTAATTATCGACGGATGTAGTCATATATTCGTAGCCACAAAGGTATAAAACATCAATGATTTGGTATCAGGTCATCGTATATAGAGTCAAGAATGCATTCATGTACACTACATGTACGCGATGACAGTGGACTATGGTTGAGTTTATACTCTTGTCATTTAGTTTTACTTATTGGATATTCTTACACATATGGTATCACTTCAAAGTTCGAAGTCAATAACATATGGAATGAGAGAGTGAGTAACAAAAGCACAACATAAGGGGCTGTGGGGTATACCTGTGATAGAAATAGTACGCTGGTTATTTAATTTATTATGTGAATCATGTTATAAAAATGATCTAAGGTATTGGATGAAACAAGCTATTATTAACTACATATCGGAATTACAATAAGCAGTGTATCCATTTATCATTCTGGATTTTGATTCACCTTAACATATCTCAATTTAGGTCACACTTTAATGTCTTCACGAGGTGATTAATGATAATGTCACTTAGATATTATATTACATACACTAATTAGTACGTTTATAGTTCAGTATTGTATCAGATGTTTTATTAATTGTACGTTTAAAAATTCTTTTATTTTTATGTGAATCAATAATTATTATAAATATTATATTATCGCCTATGGGAGATATATTTAAGTTATATTGAGATACTGTGTTTTATAATTTTGTTAACACTGTACTGCTATAGTAAAATTAGAATAATTTAAAAAAGTAGCAAAACGTCCACATGTTAATGTTTTTAAAATATTATTGTAAGTGTATGTAATACTTTATTAAGAACTATGGTAAAAACTCTTTTATGAAATTTATAAAATCAAGTACGTACAATTAGAAAATATATCATTTTGTTTGCATATTTGTTATTTTGTCATTATAATATTTCAAATGATCTTTTTGAATAAATATATTTAAGGGTGCATATACATAGTAAAATTGGTAATTTGTTGGATTTTTGATTTCGATGGATAATAGTACTTTAAAATGCGTAGAATTCGAATATGTAAGTTAAAACTATGTACCTTTAAGAAAAAAAGTATAACATTTATTTTAAAGTTATAAGGTTGTTGAAGTTATTTTTCGAATAAAAATACACAATTTCATGATTTTTACAATGCTGGATTTTTAGAATGAAAATTGTTTTAGTACGCTAAATAAATTGAAAATAGCTGTGTTTCAGACCGTTTCAGCTTACAACAATGACCTCTTAACTTCTGTTCAAACGCAGATGGAAACTGCTGGTTTATCTGTATCCAATAAGGCCAAGCATTTCTTTCATGCTTTAGACAAAAAAAGAATGCAGTGCAACTACAAAAAATTAGTCAACAAAAGTAAAAACATACTGAAAAAGAAGCAAGAAATCCTATCTGAAGAAAGGAAAGTGGCTGCAGAAGGTGTTTCTTATGGTGCAGGACAATTTTTTTTTTTTTTAGTAAATATAATATGATGAACTATTAATATGCCTAGCCTAATGAGAAGTATTTCACTTTTATCCAATATATATCCGGCCATTTAACTAATCATATTCTCATTGTGCTTACAGATTTCAGTTATTATGATATTATTTATGGTGTTAAAGATCAGGCAATATTTGTACATATGTATGCTCTACTTGCATTTAGACACTTTTGTATAGGAATCTTGCATTTCAAAACCTTGTACATAATTATAGCACATTTTTTATGTATTATAAATTCACCGTTTACCGAAAACTATATTTTTCAAATTTAAAATGCATCAGCTCCTGCAGTTTAAGATATTTCCTTCTAAAATTTTAACCACAGCTTTAGTATGATATTGTTAACAAAATTGGGTAAGGATTAGTAAATATTTTGATAAAAACATATTCTTTTGCTCATTTTTGGTGAAAAATAAGCAACATTTAATTTTGCTCCACAGACAAAAAAATTATTCATAAAGATGCTAATTTTATACATATGACTAAATCCCCATCCAGATTTACTAATAATAATGATATTATCAAAATTCTAAAATATGAAGAGGATCTGTGCAACATTTCAAAAGATGATATATTTTTCCTAATTACTTGTTTTCAGCCGTTTCGCCCATTTTTTGACACTTTTTCATTAATTAAAGGAATCTAGTAATTTTATAGGCATAATATTATTATTTTCTATGTTTTTTGACATAATTAATATAACTAACATACAATTTTAATGATTATGCTTGAAAAATTTATTTTAGTGTATATACACCTAGTATATATTTCTATATTTGAATCAAACCAATCAAATTAAGAATCTTAAATTTTGTTAAAATTAGACATTTAAGTTAAAAAGAAAAACTTATATTAGAAAATTATTCCTATAAAACAAAACTAAGAATTTCACTTTAGAAGTTAAGTAATTCCAAAAAACCACAATAACGAATATTTGCAATCAGAAACAGACATTTTATTACCTAAAACATTAATTAGAAATAAATTTATAATTGTAAACTTCTATTTTGTACAAATATTATAATTCACAATCAAGGAACATAGTATTTTTGTTATAATAAATTTAAAACTCTTGTTAAGATCTAATTTAGTTGTTGAATGATGTAAAATGTTCTCTTAATATTTCAAGCATTTATCAAACAAATAAAACCAACCTACTTAGCTTCATAACTAAATTAATATGCCAGATAACTCTCTAAGTGCAAATATTTTCGAGATTGAAAGTAGTTTTAAAAATATGTTTTTGAACATGAATTACTTCTAAAACAATACACTAGAAACCTGAATACTTTCACTGAAGAAGAATGAGTTAGTAATTAAAATAAAATTAGATTAGATTAGTTTATTACATTTCGCAACATATAGCATAAAATTTGTCGTAATTTTTGAAACACAGAAATTGTTCTGCTTCATTTATAAAATTAGTGTCGTTATGTTCTAGGAAGCTTTTTGCGAAGGTTTACAACTAAATTAATGATATCTCGCTAACAATGTTAGCGTAGAAACTTAAACTATAGGTATTTCAAAGTCATTTAAAGTTTCGTATACGTAAGTGTATCACAATTGTGCCATCCTCCTCCCTTTCGATTTTAAGGTTCAATTTAACTACAGAATTACAATGATAAATTTTTGAGAACTCTAAATAAAATTGTTAAATAGGTAATGTTCGTACGTAAACTCCAAATACATAATTTAGTGTACTAATAATTGGTTCTAATATTGTTTAAACAAGCTTGTACATGTGTTAAAACTACATGGGCAAGTATTGGATTGTCTCATAAAATTATGGTCAATTCAAATGAAAATCTAGGCACTGCGCAATTCGTCAAAATAGATTGATAAATATAGTACTAATAAATCTTTTGGGGCAATTCTTATCAAAAGGGTGAATTGAAAATGATTTTAATTCTATTCATCAATTTTGACGCGTATGCTCTATTTTAAATACACTGTACGCATTTGGTGTGAATAGGTTTTAACTCTAATTTCTATGGAATATAATGAGGATTACTTCCTCACTCACCTGATCATGAAGGCCACCATAGTAACCCAACCGCCGCACCAGATGGCTTTATCGCCCAGGAACTTGTAGAAGCTCTTGATGGGAGAGCTCTTGCAGTACCGACCTACCCCGTATTCGATGAGGATCATTGGAGCAGACCAGAGAAAAAGGAAAAGAGACCAAACAAGCAGAAATGCAAGGCTTCCTGCGTGACACGGGTGAGAAGTGTGGAGGTGTTTAAAAAAGATTTCCTTCTAAATAAACTGCAACGAGGTTAATTCTAGGAATAATTATATTTTTATAGAATGCACCGAGTTTCACGATCAATAACTATCTTAATGGTTTATTTATACCGGCATGCCTTGTTGATTTATTGTTGTTTTATTAGGAAAGACGAAAGGGGCCAAAACGAAAATCACAAAAAAATAGGAAAAAATTATTTTTAAAACTAGAATTTCTCTCGTGAAAGGTGAATTTATATCATAATGTGAAAAATGAATATTCTGCATATATGTATCTACGTATGTCAACATAGCGCCAGACAGGCATAAATTTCATGATAGAGTTTAACTTCATATTATTATAAATATCTTACTTTTGACATTATTAGTCAATAATGAACTTAAACAATATTTAGTCAACAATATACGTCAAATCAATTGTCATATCAATGCACATCAGACCTCATAGAAACACAAATTTTTTAATAGTTTGGGTACACATTTCTATTAACTGATAAAACATCAAGAGAACTATCGACCTTCATTTATGAGATATATACATATGCACATTTATATTCAAGATGACCAACCACCCTTTTTAAATAATAGTGTCATCAAACAATGTTTCCACTATTTTCTTTAAATTATCTTAAAACATTAGTATAACTTCTATAAAGTGTAAAATAATAAAAAAACTGAATGTTCATTCTACTTCGACTAAACCTTGATTGGAACCGTCCATGAGTGAAATTGGTTTGTAAAGATGCTCAGTTTGTTTCAACTAATAATATTTTTAATACTACAGTTAACAATGATAAAGTATTGGCGGTAGATCTGGAATACAGGGCAGGGCATTCGAGACGGTTACTAATCCCAACAAACTATGTGATTATATTAAGATAAAACGGTTTATAGAGATACTTATGTGGTAATATTAATCATTAAAATCTATACTATTTATCACGTGTGTTTGCATATTTTAATATTAACTAGTAAAACTAATGAACATTTTTTACGATTTATTTGCTAAAGTTATCCAAAATAAAATAATTTAAATTAAAAATAAAAATGTATAAATTTAATTTGTAAGTTATAAAAGTAATATTTCTTTTTCATTTTGATTCTTGAAATATTTTATCAATATTATAATTTTATAATATTTTAAATTCCAATATATCGTACAGAATTATAGTGCTCTAAAAAAGTGTGACCATCCAACTCGCCATTAGCTAAAACTGTAAAATAAATTCACCTTAACGTGTTTTTATCGATAGATGTTATAATACGATGATGCATTACAGAAAAAAAACTCGCAACTCGCGAAATCACTTCGTACTCGGAATTTGAAGACATCTTCAACACAAAATTGGAAACTCGACCTGGCGAAAACAACTCATTGCCTTACTTCTAAATATTCTTCTGTACATACACTTTGTTATACATAGATTGCTACTGTTATTAATTTTATAAACAACATTAATTTATTTTTATTAGTAATTCTGACAAATGCAAATTAACCGATTGTTGGACAGTGTCTAAGCTTTATGTTCAGGCCTTTACATATTATATACCTGCTATTCTACCGGCTGCTATATCTCTGCATATATAGCTGTATATAGCTACTAAGAACATACCCTGCTTGGCGCTGTTCTGAGCCGCAATTCTTGGAAAACGCCAGATATTTCCGGTTCCAACGACGCAGCCTAGGAGTGAGAAGACGATCCCGAGACCTGAGCTGAAGGATTTCCCGGTTTCCGGAGACGGCTGGACGGACTAAGTAGGTGAGAGGGAAACAAGGGTATTTGATAACAATTTCAAGACAGAAAGTCAAGAAATAAATACTAAAGTTATTTTGTCAAAAACAGAGATCTGCTTTTGCCTATAATAAGACTTTATCAATGAAAAACTAAAATATATTCTGAAATTGGTTTTGAAATTACTATAACAACGAATAAACAGTTTAAATAATGATAAATAGAGAATACGATCAAGTGCAACATATAAATATTATAGACGGTAGAATCAATTGATAATTAAAGAAAATACTATGAAAACACAGTCACAGAAAAAATATAACAAAGATAAATTCTTTCAATAAAAATCTTAATAACACAGTAACTATAACAAGTGCAACAAATATACAATTATAAGCATGGAACCAAAGTTGGATTATTTATAAAATACTAGATACATAAATAGTAAATAAACAATTGTTAAAATTGATAAATTAATGTATAAATGTATTAACTTATTTAATTAAAGACAATTTTTTTCAATTTATATTACATATTATACTAAAAGAAAACGATAATGTAATATAGTTGATAATTAGATGGAACTATCGAAGGAACACTCATATGATCTATTTTTAGCACACATATAGCTTCCTTGGAACGGTCATACTTTAAAAAGTAGTATATTCGAGTAGTGGCACACTTGCTGAATGAGAGAATAACTATTCCCTTTATTATAAATCTTCATTAAAGATTTATTTATAAATACACTGAGTTTGCTGTTGTGCATTCGAATCAAACAATAATTTTAACTCGTAGGTTATATATTATATATTGCATATTTCAAAATTTAATATTATTGTTTAATCGCTTATTAATATAATTTTCATTTGTAATTTATAGTAATATAGTGTTTTGCAATCAATGTTTTCTAGTTATTCTCTATTCGATAACTCATAGTGGTCTGTCCATTCACATTTCGCGATGTCAAGAATATATGTATGTTATTGTAAATAGGTATACTAAAATAATTTCAATCTAGGTACTACAGTTATGCTATTGTAGTGTACCTATTCAATATGAGGTAATGAAGTGTTTTCAGAAAATGTAATCGATATTTTTTTATTCTTTTATTGTAAAAAGAGTCGGATATATAATAAATTATTCGCCTTTTAAATACCGTTGTATCTAAAATATTGACACTTTTAGAAAAAACATTTTTGGGTGTAAGAATTAATACAATTAAAATAATTTATATGTGCGTACATTTTTAATTTTCGGTTTGGGTCTGTATATGAAAGAATCACATATTATTATTTACTATTCGCTTTGTATACGATCAATTTACCCTGATTCAAAAAATCAATATTTATGATCTTATAGACTAGTTATACTCGTACAGTTAAAACTTTAACTAATTTCAATGAAGTCTACTCGCATTGAGGTCTGATATAGTATTTTAATATTTAAAAATATGCATTGAACATTTTCTAACAGTCTAATTTTATAACTTATCACAGCACTTGCATATTTACCAATTTCCGGAATTTTATTATCTACGCTTATATATACAAGAGGTTTATGCTGTTAAAACAGTGTAGTGTGTTTGCTCACATTTTGAAATTAATACATCGTTTAATTACTTTCTTAACAAAAAATGAGTTTATGTATATTAGTGTATGTATAACATTTTACTTACGTAAAATTGTACTGTTTAAAAGATATGATCTTTAATACGTCAAACTACTTACTATAAGTTCTAAGTTCATTGCAATAAAAATCGAGTCATTACGCGTTTAGTATAATATATTTTATTTTATTTCATCTGATACATGTGATGATAGATTCCTTTGAGTCCATTGTCGGCCAATATATAAAGTTAATACTCTATGACATATTATTAAACAATTTTGTTTTCTATACTTCAAAATGCACACTAGTATCATTTATAATTGAATGTACAAGCGTTAATTGTTTCGCACTCTCAAGATTTCTCATAATTATATTTAGAAATAATAAACGAAAAAGAGTACATCATCTTTAGGACATTATAAATTGCATTCTTTACTTATTTTTTTACATATATCTCCATTTAATCCTTATATATAGTTATTATATAGTAACGCAGAATAAAAAAACAACAAACTTAATACTGCAATCATTGTAATTCATACGTAAAGGTGCCAAAACAGGTATTTTTAAAGTTGTTTTTCTCAAGCTGACATTACAAATTTTATTTGGACGTTGCCAAATCCAAATTAATATTTTAGATCAATTAACTAATAATTGAATCTTTTAACACTTCAAGAGCATTGATTATAAGCAATAAGTACTAAAAGCCTAAATTTTCAGCAATCTAGATTTATTATTTTAATCCTTATTACTGAATTTACCAGACGCGTCTTGTAAACAATTTTACATCATACCATATTTTAGACTAATTTACAATATTAATAAAATGCAATGCTATATAAACTGTCGTATTTGAATCCATATCGTCTACCTTTAATTGTATGTATGCTAACTTTGATATTCAATTACCTTAAATACTTTGGATGCTGGGTAATATCTATAGCAAAACAGATTTTAATATCCGTCGGTTCTATGGCATCGACGCTGCAAATAAACTAGAGAGAGTTTGGAAATCTGAATGCTCAGTTCAAACCAAAATTCGTATATTCAAGGCTACAATTGAAAACACTTTACTTTACGGTGCAGAAACTTGGACGACGACCAACTTTCTCAACAAAAGACTAACCGGATGTTATACACACTTATTGAGAAGGGTAAAAAAGTGAAATACACAGATAGAATTACCAAAGAGAATCTATACGGAAACATTCCAAAAGTGACGGAAATCGTTGAACGTCGAAGACTGGACACAGTATCCGTAGCTCTCAACCAGTAGCCGAACTTTTTCTCTGGAAGGGCCATGGAAGGAAAAGACGAGGACAAGGAAACAGAACAACGTTTATCCGAACTCTCCAAGCAAGCCTATCCGAAATGAATGTAGAATAAATCGGAAGCGCGGGAATGGACAAAAGAATCTGGCGACAGCTGATAAGTGACTATAAACTAAGTTTGGACAAAAGACTTTTCGAGTTACGATCCTTTCTATTTTTATAACTACATTTGGGGACATAAAGTTTGTATTTTCATAGAAATATACAACATTTAATATATATATTTTTATTAATCACAATATTCATAGTTATTCAAGGGTCCTCTTGTATAAGTAGAAGTTCAATAATTTCACACAGTTTTAATTTGAAGTATATAAGCATGTTTTCAAAACTTTAAATACATAGATTTAGCCTCAGATGGTCAAAATTGATTTTTTTTGTAATAAATTATTAGATAGAGGATTCTCTTAGGTAGCCTAACATTACAATATTTAACATTTTAAAGTTAGTTCTTGAGATATTCTGGGTTTCTGCACCTTTGATCCTGCAACATTACTGCACGATATTGTTGAAACATTACGATAATATAGTAATGAATTGTACTTTAGAAAATTATTATTCATTTCATTTGATATTTAGTTCAGTAAATAACTTTTATGTTTCAATATAATATATATAATATGAGAATATACATATGGGAATTACATTTAAGTGTTTACATATTATACATATAACGAGTATTTATATTTTAAATGGTTTCAAATTAGCTAGAAACTTAATATTTTCATTTAAAAATATTAGAATAATAAATCTGAAATGCTTTAATAGGTGAACGACAAAATTAAGAAAATATATCACTTAAAAATATAATTAAACAAAAAAGAAATTCGATTTACTTTTGACCTCTCATCTCTCAGATTTTTGGTAACCATGCTTTTACTATATGATTAATATTTTTTAATAATCCAAGTTCTCGTATCTTAATAAATAACCACAATCAACTAATACTTTTAGAAAGCTATCTAACAAATATATATGTGCTCTGATGAAGCTTATCTTTTGGTCTATACTGTGGGTGTGAATGTCTTATCGGTAATGTCCATGTAATGTCAAGAAGCCAACTAGGAGTAACCATGGATGATTATATGTATTGGCATACTCTATGCCAATGCTGGTAATGCAGTTTATGGATAAAATACCTTTAATTGTGACAAGCGATATATCTTATCATTTGCGAAATTGATCGAATACTTTTACATATTATGCAATAATCAAATGATAAGATCGAACATAATATTTGACACATATGACTGAATATATGTAGAATATTTTACAAATGAGGTCGCTTAGGGGCAAAAAAACGAAGGATCGTTACACGCCGGATAATAGCACCAACTTTTTTTGTGGGTATTTATGAATATAGAGATTAAAAAAAACCTATGCTCCAAAAATTTCAACTGTTGGAGCATGACAAAATAGACACATATATAGTCGGTCATAAGGAAAAATCGATTTTAATTCGTGTGCAATATAATTAAAGCACACTAACTCAAAA